>JAUTDX010001338.1:0-70695 GCA_030844895.1 Ambrosia x helenae | reverse complement strand
GGCAGTATTGTACTTTTCAATTTTGCAGCTGATGTTTTTAGCTAGTTAATAGGGACTTAGAAGTTGTAAGGGTTGTTAGTACGTAATAGTAGAGTTGAGTGCATAGTATAGTTTGTCTCTCTCTCACCATACATGCATACACTTTTTTATTTATGATTCAATAGAAACAACTCAACTAGAACTCTGGATTTAGTTTTTTCTCTAATTTGGATCTATTCTGGAAAAAAAACACAAACTTAATGTGTTGAATTAAGATTACAAATGTCTATAATACTATAATTATATTTGTTTTAAAAAGTATTAATGAGGTGTTATGTGCTTAATACATTTAGATGACTTTCACCATTTAACCAATTTTCTTTTTAATTATATCTTTTATCTTAATTCATAGAGGTGTTCATGGTTTTGTTTAAAACCGCAAACCTCCCAAAACTGGTAATCAGTTTGGTTTTGCGGTTGGTGTTTTTAACTTCCGATCAGTTGGTTTTAAAAATTTTAAACCGTAGCGAACAGTTTGGTTTACCGTTTATACCATATCGGGCCATACAAAACCCGGAATCGGACCGTAGGATTTGGCTCTATAATTTTTTAGATATATTAACTTATTTTATTAGCTTAATTTATAGTAAAGTTTAGGTAAGATGCAGGTAGCAGAAATGAGGATGCTAAGGTTGATGTGCGGGCACACTAGGGTAGACCGAATAAGAAATGAGGTTATTAGATAAAGGTTAGGGGTAGCTAGTAGCCTAGTATACCAGACAAAGGAGGGAAGATTAAGATGGTATGGGCATGTGAAGAGGAGGCAAATGACAGCCCCATTTAGAGTAGTGGAAACCCTCACTATAGAGGGAAAAAGGAGTAGAGGAAGACCTAAATTGACTTGGGATGAGCGGATTAGACAGGATTTAGTAGAGATGCACCTCTCTGAGGACATGGTCAAGGATAGGGGTTCATGGAGGCACAAGATTAAGGTTAAGGATTGTTAGGAAGGTTTGGTTGTATCGTAGCGTGGTTCTAGGAGCTTAGACTTTTTCTTACACTGGTAGGAGGTCTGTAAGGGTGACTTGTATTTGGGTGTTTATGGGGTATGTTGTTTTTTTTATGGCATGTATACCTTTGTTTTACTATGTGACGCTTTCAATGTTTCTCTAAATTCAGTAGCTCTTTATTACTTTTTAGTGTTATTTGCTTGTCGATTATGTGTTGTCGAGCCGGGGGTCTCTCTGGAAGCAACTCTCTATCCGCAAGGATAAGCGGTAAGGTTTGCCACTTTGCCTACATCTCACCCTCCCCAGACCTTACTCTTAACTATGCTAATTGTGGGATTTACTGGGTAAGGTGGTGGTTGTTGTTGTATAGTAAAGTTTGGGTAAGACAGCAGGGCCTACGAGATTTAGTGATTTACTATGACTTATTGGGGTTAATTGGAAAACTAACGTGGACTAACTCCTGAATCGTATGTATCCTTCAATCCTCATGAGTTCAGTAACCTCCTATAAAATAGAACTATAGAAGAAACCCTACCCTAACTCCCTAAATGTATCGTATGCCCTCACTCACCTAACTCCATGAATGAATTGTATGTAATTGACATACCACAGTACCAGTAATAGAGAGACTGAGAGACGACAATCAATATACGATAGTACCGGTAACTTGGTAAGTTAACCTTTTATGTTGTTAATCGACAATTGTCAATCGACATACCATTGACCAGTAATTGGCACATGAGTTATTGTTATATATTATTGAAATTCAATCCGTTTATGTTTTTTTTTCTGTTCTGTATTTCTCGTGTGTGAATTGTGAAACATGTATACTAGTAAATCAAAAGCCTGCTTTAAAGCCCCCGCCGTGTTAGCTCAGTTGGTTCAAGGGGGCGTTAAGTTTGCACCAAAGCGGACGGGTTCGAATCTGTTCCCAAGCGTCTCGCCTTGCCGCTGAGTTAGGCTGATTTATCTCTCACGTGTTGGGCTGGGGCGGTTCTGGCGTGGGCCGGTTAGCGTGTCCGGAATATACACGTTTTGCACCAAAAGCCTGCTTTAAACTGGTTGGAAAATTGAACTATTTGGATGTTAGATCTAGTTTCAAACCTCAATTTCATGCGTTAAGCTTTAGTTTTAAACCTCATTACAAAAGCCCAAAACTAAACCGGAGCCAAACCGTTTGTAATAGTGCGGTATGGTTCTGATTTAGTTATCGACTGTTCGGTTTCGGTTTTCGATTATCAAAAACCGTTGTAACCAAACCGTGAACACCCTTATTAACCCATATGGCTGGCTAAAAAAACATAAACCAAATCAACCCATTTTTTATTAGAGGGATGGATTTGCCATCTTTACTTAAACATCTTCAGTCTGATTAAACTGTACAAGCGGGACCCACATCATAACATCTGATACATCATAATACATGTACAAAGGTTTTCTTGTCTACTTTAGTTCTACATGATGCTTTCATTTGTGTAAATGATTAACTCATTTATATGGCCCTGTTGAATCATATGTAGGCTAAGTTCGCTAATCGAATCAGATGGCTGGATTTGGGAGCCTAGCACCGAAGACAAGAATCTGGTGGTTGCAGGAGGGTTAACCGGGTTTGTATTCGGGGTGTATTTCTACACCATGAGAGCTGTTGGTGGTTCTGATGAGCTTCAAGTAGCTATTGATAAGTTTGAATCTAAAAAGAACGAGCCTGACTCAAACCTTGCATCAAGGTTTGACCCGTTTCCGGTACCAGAATATCTGCATACTTTCAAACATACTTATGTCACTGTGATCTTCTAGTGTTTTCATGACATTTTAGTGTTGGATGACATGAGTTGTGCATAAAGTGATGTAAGAAGTGCTTTAAAATAAATCCCTATTCTACTGGCACCCTTTTTTAAGTAGTGGTAAAATATTTTTGTTAAATTATTTGTGGATTAGTTTTTATGTTTGAAGACTTGCAGTTTACTATCATATGTAGAATTGTACATTTTTTTTTTTTGCAAAACCTGTTTCGTAAGTAAACTGAATCGGTTTGGTCAACTATGGTCAAAGCCAGTTTGGGTCAAAAACCTGTTATGAAAAAAACTATTTAAACCCTATACAAATTGGTTTGGATCGAATTGAACCTGGTTTTGCAAACATGTTTTTTAAATTGGTGCGGTCAAACCTTGTTTCAGTAACAAGAGTAGGAACATGGCGGTTTGAGTCGAGGTGGAACTAGTGTGGGTCAAACGGTTCAGGTGTGGTATCGGGTTTGGGGTAGGAACCTTTGGAAATCCAGGCTCTTTTTTTTGTCCATCACACCTTTGGGCTTTGACCATGAACCCAAACTTGCTTGAAAATAGGCCAACTGAGTGTATTTATGTTGTAAAATGTGGAGCAGTGAGATGTTTCTCTCTATGTTTAGATGTGCCAAAAGTGCTTTTGTTAAATATAGGTGTAAGATAATTACTTGACTATAGAAGGTGAGTATGTAGTTTACATCATTAGATCTATTGGTGTTTCTCTTATGATATGTCATGTGCCACCTGCAGTAGTCGTCTCCACAATCTTGTCGGTCTAGGCCGACGTACCAATATGTATAAGTGATGTGTATTATTAGTTACTATGTAGTATTTATTAGTGATTTTTTATATTGTAACTAAGTTAATATTTTTACGTGTGATTTTTATATTCATTTATACACCATTAAAACTAAACAGTTTATTATTATAATAAATAAATTGATTATGAAAATAGATGTAAAGCGTTTGATGATACTAATGTGTTAAGCGATTAGGCTGGATGATACTTCCATTTCGAGTTGTTAAACAAAGTGTTGTTTGTATGTGGCACAAATTCGATCGGCTTTAAGGATATTTAGATCCACAATTTGGGGTTATTAATTTTAAACATGAAGAGGGCATGAGGTTAGTATTTTGATCATGGAACTTTGTTGATTCCTTATGAGCCTTTGTTAATTAGCAAATGGGAATCTCATTAATGGAATGGCAATAATATTGAGCAAACCCATGATGATGTATATAGGATTTATGACACTTTAATCCCCCATAATTGTGTTTTGTCCTATCCGCATGGGATATACTTGACTATAAAGAATGCCCTGTCTCAAATATCACTAATGCGTTTTGGCGCATTGATTGTAAATGAGAGATCTTTGTCAGGTAAGAGTAGTATCAGGATGAGTGATTCTCTGATAAGTCTTTACTTAAACAACTAAAAACAAATTCACAAGCTCCTTATGGGCATAACAAATATATTGCTAATACAAAAGGCCAGCTGTTATAGGCTGACAGAGAAGAGACATAATTTATCTTTTTTACAAAATTTGCTTTTGTTAGGGTCTTAGTTGAAGAAGTCTACATTTGATATCAATATATCATTCACATAGCAGTTACCTAGAGATCACGGTGACCTCCATTCGAGATTTCAAATCATTCACCATATTGGATGTGCTTGTTATGAGGGTCGATAAGTCGTACAATGGCGAATGAAATGAATGTCCCGATCGTGGAGAAAGAAAAACGGGAGGTGCAAGTTATTTTAGGCTCGCGACGTATATGTAGTCGAATGAGCATCATATATCATCTTTCTCCTACATCTACTCCACGACAAATGGATACTCATGCATGCTTGAAATTAGACCACTTCAATCAATTCCCTCTTAAAATCAAAAAGTGGAAACAACACAAAAACCTCTTAAATAGAATTCCTACACCAAAATCCACATAGATATCAATGAACACATTCTTAGTTAAAGATATGGATGGCAACGAGTAATATGTTGTGGCAAGTGGTTACATGATTGGTGGTGGTCAAACAAATTTGACAATTATAGTTGCCTCATTGTAGGTGATGAAGATATATAAAATGGGTAGGATGTTAGGTATGATATTATGGATGTGAATTTTCGACATGCTAGAACGTATGGAATCGTGGGTTTCAATTAATCTAAACAGGTTCAGGTCATTTTTATGATGAACTATAAACACCTTTAGCTAAATGGATCTTGTTCGAGTTGGCACACCCATTAAATTGTGTGTGTATTAATGAAAATGTGATTTATATCATAAAGTGCGGATTTTATATACATCATGTAAACTTTTTGAAAACGGATTTGTTATAATGTACAAGTAATCACAGCGTTTTTATGGTTACCGATGTGATTTTCATTGAAAACAGTGTACATATTCACAATATAATAACTTTTTTTATATCATAAGTTGTAGTTATCTATATATAATTACCCAAATATGAATAGTAAATATAGTATTTTTTATTTCTTATTTTTTTACTTATTGAGCATTTTTGTTTTTCTCTTATAACTTTTATGATAAGATGTTCATTGAAAATTTGAGTATGAGATTGCGAAATATCTATTTTTATATCGATATAATTTTTCAAAAAACAGGGTGTAAGTAGCAATGTATAAGTAATCTAAGCATAAACGTATATATTATCAAACTACCTCACAATTAGTTTTTTTATTAATATAAAGTGACGTCATTTACCATTTTCTTTATTCTAATAATTAATGTAATGTTTTATAATATTACGAAAATAACGTTCCAACGTGCTTATTTTTATCTATGTTTTAATAAAAGTTCATTCAAAATCGAACATGTCAAACATAATTGGTTTTTTTCTTCTTTACCGTATCGAACCAAACCCGATACCGTCCGAGCATCTTCGGTAATGGTACCAGTATGGGTTTTATGGGTTGTGGTATAAATTTTATTGAAAACGAAGTTATATTGGCAATGGAGTATCTTCTTTATATCGTGAGATATAGGAGTATATGTGCCAGTAAAGAACCATACTAATACCATCCAAATAATATTTGTATAGTATCACGTTGATTGCGACCAAATAACATATAATAGTACTAGTGGAATCGTTACTTATAAAACACGTTTCGATATAAAACACGTTTCGACGTCCTTTTAGTCTATTCTGACTCTATTTTCTTAGGTTTTATCTTTTAGTCGCTACACTAAACGCCAATGTTGTAATAAATTGAATCGATACCTATCGAGTCCATCCCCAACATGCTAAGGGTGGATGGGGTAGTCATCACCCTATCACACTCATCACACTATCACACCCAATCAGATTGTGTCACCTCATTCCATCACATTTCATTACTAAACACATGTAACGGTGTTCACATTTCATCACAAAACTTTTTTTTTAAAATAAACTAAAAACATTACATTTAAAAAAAATAAAAACATTAAATTAAATTAAATTAAATAAAAACATTACATTACATAAAATAAAAAAACATTACATTAAATTAAAAAAATAACACACTACTAGAAATAAAATAAAAACTACTAAAAAAAATACAAACATTAGTAAAAACCTAATAAAATTTTGGGCGTAACATTCGCCACGCCGAAACATGTGGAAAATCAACCCCGACCTCAGCAGCATAGTTGATTTGTGCAAAGCCAACGTGCACATCTTCAGTTTCGTTTGGGTGATTATTCACCAGTTTCTTAAAAAATATTTCGAAAGTTTGACACTTCGATTGGAGGTCCGCATGCTTGTGAGAGATTGAATCAAACGAACGTTATTTTCCCCCGACAAGTTCACAAAACTCGGCTAAAACTCTTTTCCTGTTCGGAGTGTTGCTCCGGCGACGAACACGACCATGACCGCTGCTAGTTGATGCGTCATTGTTGTGTATAGTGTTGTACGCGATCACTAACGCAATTTCCTCCTCTTGCGTCCAAGCAACCATTGCGTGATTTTTTATGTGAATGAGGATGATGAGTAGAATTTTGTGATTTTTTTTTGTGTATAGGAGAAGAATTTGTGTGAGTGTGGGTATGAATGGGTAAATTTGTATATATATATATATAGGTAGGTAAATTTTTTTTTTTTGGTTGGTCAATCATTTCATTCATAAACACATAATCGTGACTCATTACATCAAGATAGCGGGCAGGGGGCAACAAGCTGCGCCGCCACCCCTTTCTGGGTGGCAAACCCTAACCTATTAAAACGAACCCATGTCCCCCGGAGTCGAGACACTGTTATGAATAACCCGTTGGACTCTAGTCAGGAAACGGATGGCTTCCGGCGCCAAGAGCCAAAGGTATCAAATGCAAGGGGAACAAAAATGTGTTGGTTCTCCTCGCAGGCTTTAGCATGCTTCTCAACTTTCTTCGCCTCTGCTTTCCGTACAGCTTGCCCTGCTAAAAAACCACTATCCCTCAAACCAACCAGAGGAGATACACCTGTTAGGTCGACGCAAGCGTGTTTCCCCCGGCCCACCCAAAGACAAGCAGGTCTGCTGGACGTAGGGTGGATCTCCCGTCAGCGGAGTCCGAGAGGAAATTCACAGGAGCCTCCCTCTTGGCTGAGATCCCAGCCCTTCTTAAAATGTCCCAAAGAACGTCCCGGACCCAGTCATGCCTATATTTGAAACCAGGCAACTGCTTATAATGAACCGCGTGTTCCCCGTATTTGTCCAAGCATGCCTTACGGCAAATCGGACAGACTTCATCTTCATGGTACATGGGGATCATCAAACGATATTTAAGAATTGCCCTGTATTCAACCCTAGACATGGTTTGGCCCAAACCTTCGATTGGGATAACATTCAGGAAATCTTGGGCATGGGGGCTTTGCAAGCATTCAATAACTGCCTTTTGGCGGGGGGACAGATCAAAAGTTTCACCCAGGCTTTGTGCGATTTTGCCAAAGAGGGCATTCGCCAAAGTTTTCTGAGGCTTGGGGGGGGTGTCCTTGTTAGAAAAACCGCCAATACCAAAACCTGGGAGAAAGTCATTTATCCTTTCGAGGGCCTGTACGTAGTCCAAGTCCATGTCGACAACCCCACTATTCCTTAAGATGTGGTCTTGGAGATTCCAAGACTGAGCTCGCGATGCCACAAAAGCATACACCCCAACATCTTTTGCTGAGAGGAGCCCTAATCCTCCCAAACGCATCGGCAAGGATGCCAGTCGCCACTGTAGGTCACCAAAGAACGGACCCCCACATACCACTGGTCAATATGACCGTTGAAAGCCAACAGCTAGCCAGCTGCAGCCCGTGATGTGTGTTACGAGAATTTTGAATCACGGCCGCGATAAACTTCGTGCGGCGGTGTTCGTGATAGTCCCAGCCATCACGGCTGGTCCATCACGGACCGCCCCGAGTGGTTAAGGCATTTTACTAGTTACATGTGATAGTTTTTAGCTGTCTAGCACGTTTCACTAATTTCAAAGTTAGTTAAAAGGTTGAAAAGATCGCCAACATGTTGGATGACTCTTAAATGGTACTAGACTAGGCTTGTGACTCCTAGAGATGCTAGGGGTAGAGTTGTTGACTCCTCAATTTTTATGTTTAATTAAAAAGCTTCCAAAATATAAAAGTACTAATGACGTAGGGAAAAAAATATATGTTCTTTGGTAAGCATATAATAGTAGTAAATTAAAATCTAGAGGGTTGTATTATTACAAAACAAGAACACAATGCGAAGCATGTGATGACTTGTGGTAATGAATGTGAGAGACATGTGACAAACACATGTTACATAAACTTTTACATAATTTCAAAACCATTTTTATCTATTTTAATATCACTCCATACTTGTATATTTTATAAATTTGCGTGGTATGAAATTGGTGGTTTTAACATGATATAGTTATATGATTGTAATTATTTTCGGTTTATCATAGTGGATCTTAAAAAAAAAAAGTTTGTATCGAGTAAAATATATACTTCGACTTTCTTGTGCTAGAACTTTAGCTCGTAAGCATAAAAGTACTGTACGTGCTTTTTTAAAAAGATTAGGTTCGCAATTATTGAAAGAGTTTTTTACGGAAGCAGAACAAGTTTTTTCCTTGACCTTTCCAAGAGTTTCTTCTATTTCGCGAAGGTTGTATAGAAGGCGGATTTGGTATTTGGATATTGTTTGTATCAATGATTTGGCCAATCATGAAGATTATGGATAAGTTTTAAATGAATATATCATTTACCTGAATACTAACATTGATATTTTTTTTTCGCTCAAATTAATATATTCATTTCTTAAACTTGCCAAATTACATCAAAATAGAGGGTAGACGGGCAACAAGCTGCGCCGCCACCTCTTTCTGAATCGCGAATTCTAATCTACCGAATACAAACCCGTGCCCCTGGAGATGAATAATTGTTGTGGACACCCCGTTGAACCCTGGTCAAGAAACGAATAGCTTCTAGTGCTAGGGGGCCGAAGGTATCAAAGGCCAAGGGGACAAAGACATGTTGGTTCTCTGCACAAGCTTTAGCGTGCTTACCTACTTTCTTCAATTCCGCCTTTTTTTATGCTTGTCCAGCTACAAACCCGTTTTCTCTTAAACCAGCCAAATGAGATACCCCCGTGAGATCCACATAAGCAGGGCTGTAAACGAACCAAACGAACACGAACAAGGCCTTGTTCGTGTTCGTTTGTTAAAAAATTAACGTGTTTGCGAACTGTTCACGAAACTTACCGAACGAGATTTTTTGTTCGTGTTCGTTTGTTAAGAAAATAACGTGTTCACGAACTGTTCATGAACACTTACCGAACGAGATTTTTGTTCGTGTTCGCTTGTATTTATTTGCTAAATTTAGGTGTCGGCTAAAAACCAACACAAACAAACACAAATGAATGTAAACGAACACAAATAGGCATTACTGAACAAAATCGAGCACAAACTAGCACATTAAATTATGAAAATTCGCACTTTTCATTGTTAACATTGTCCGCCCAGAATATACTAATCAAATTACTCAAATATACGTGACATAATCTTAATCACATAATGTCTTATAAAAACACAGAGGTATCATATTAAACTTGAAATCCTCATTTAATCCACCAAAAATAACAGTTAATCAAAATAGTTAAAATAATATTAACATGTGATACACTAATATATGTTAAATAATTTACCACTGAGAAATTTGAAATACTTAAATTAAATATAAAAATTAAAAACCCTAATGAACTATCGAACAAAAACAAACATACACGAACACGTTACCGAACGTTCACGAACATAAACGAACGAACGCGACCTCTGTTCATGTTCGTTTGTTTAGCTAAACGAACGGAATTTTTTGTTTGTGTTCGTTCATTTATTAAACGAACGAACACAAACAAACTTCCCGCCGAACAGTTCACAAACTGTTCGCCGAACGTTTGGTTTGTTTATAGCCCTACACATAAGCATGTTTCCCCCTTGCCCAACCAAAGACGAGCAGATCCGTTGGTTGCAGAGTAGATCTCCCTTCTGTAGGGTCCGTGAGAAAATTCACAGGGGCCTCCTACTTAACAGAAATCTCCGCTCTTCTCAACATGTCTCACAAAACGTCTCTCAACCGATGTATAATAAATTTAATACAACGACCGTCACATAAAACTAGGGCTGTACAAAACGCTCGGCGCTCGCCGATCGCTCGCCGCTCGTTCGGAATTTGCTTGGAAATTGCTCACTCGATTTTCCGCTCGGTTGTAAACGAGCCGATCGGCTCGGTTCGGTTTGTAAATGAGCCAAGCACGAGCAAGGTTCCGCTCGGCTCGGTTCGGCTCGATATAATTTTTATTAGTTTATTATATTATAATTATGTATATACATATTAGTTACAATTATATTTATAGTTTTATACATACTACTCTATTGGATTTGGCTCAATATATGCATATATACAATTATATTTATATTTATATTTATAGTTATTGGTCTAGTCAACCCAATGATAACTTAACACTAAGTTTGATTGTAAACCCTAAGTCGTGAAAAAACATGCTTGACTTCCTGTTCCCATTAGTTGTCCACGATCAATCATCTCCCGCTATCAACCTACATCACAACACGACAATCGTTCTCTATAGTATGCTCATCACCTCACAGGCCTTAACTAGAGCCTCATCCTCGAACGGTCGAACCTTAGTCATCACTAGGCAACGAGAATATTAAAGGAAACATCCAAAATTTTTGGTTTTCCGAAAACACTCGCCGCTCGTCGCTCGCTTGATGCTCGCTCGAAAAAATGTGCGCTCGAACAATGCTCGCTCGGTTTTCGGATCAATTGTAAATGAGCCGATCGGCTCGGTTCGGTTTGTAAATGAGCCAAGCACGAGCAAAGGTCCGCTCGGTTCGGCTCGACTCGTGAACAACCCTACATAAAAACTACGTCTTTTTGATAAATGGGTGATCAACAAATGCGTTCAACCTATTAGCAACTTTGACATAATTAGTTAAATCTTTATTGTGTTTATAAACGAATTAGATGGATTTACTCTTTTTAGCCACAATTTTAATTGTATCGACCCGTTTGTAACCCGACCATTTGCCCCATAGCCATAATCGTTTAAATTCATATTAAGTTATGCCGTATTAACAAGTTGTGTTATACAATATTTTGTCTTCTAAAATTAAGCTCATAATCAATGTTTTTATGACCGGACCGGGCGTCGAACTGGAGCCCCACCGGTTCACCGTTTTGACTGGTCCAACCGGTTTGATGAACTGGCAAAAAACCAAAAAAAAAAAAAAAAAACGGTTCAACCCCTTAAAATATGGTCCCAAACCCGAACTAGACAATATCCGAAAACCCAAACCCGAATAACTTAACCCCGACCAACCCGAACCTTAAATGGATCGGCTATCGGCTCGCTCTTTTCCAACAAAAATCCCGAACAACCCGAGCTGAAAACCCAAAATCGAAAACCTGAATAAAAACCCAAACATATAATGCATTTTTATATAGATGCGTTTAAGTTTAAAGTATTTGGCATCTTAAACATCAAGTTTAGGAATTTTAAACACTATTATATCATCTTGTTAAATAATGTATGAATGTTGATAATATTTTTTTAAGTAACACGGTGAATTTTAATGATATTTTTGCAAGAAAAAAAAACATTTTTCATATAACATATAAACCTGAAAACAGAACAACCCGACCCGAACTGACCTGGACCAGAATAACCCCACCCGACTAACCCAAACCTTAAATGGTCCGGTTATCGGGTCACTTTTTCTCGGCCAAAAACCCGAACAACCCGGCCCGAAAAACCAAAAAAAAAACCTAAAACCCGAAAAAATAACCTGAAGAATACCCCTAGCTTTTCTAATATGAAAAGCTACTATTTACTCAACATAAAATTATTGTGAGTGTATAAAAACGAGAAATATATTAAAATATGTGTATGTAAGTAAGATAAAGATAATTATAGTGTATGGGTTGTGGGAGGTTTTTTAAAATGAGAGATAAATTTTAAAAAGTATGATTTTTTAGTTAAATTTTATGGTAGAAGATGGTGGATGGTATGTGAATACTCCAAGAGCAATCACATCTATTCCCCAAACATATCCATCAAATTCCACTAAAAACAACTACATTTTCTCTCACATTCTTAATTAAATAATATTTTTTATATAATTATCATTACATTTTCTCCCTACTTCACTTATAACGACTTTCAAAAAATGATTACAAAATTTTGGTGATGAATAGTAGCTTTTCAAATATACAAATGAACAGTAACATTTTCTCTCCTCTTCACTCACAACCCCTCAAAATCATCTATATATATATATATATATTCCAAAGCATGAAATCTTACATGGCACTCAAAAGGCCATCATCCCCCCTTGAGTGTGCCATGTGATATCCTCTTTATTTTCATCCAAAAGTCTTTTTCTCTCTCGTGTTTCCCTCACAATTTTGAAACATTAATAACTTTTATATGCGAGATTTTTATAAAAAAAAATTAAAACAAATTAACGAACGTTTTATTATCTTCCCAATAAGTATCATAGTGCTATACAAAAACGAAAAAAAAACGATATTTTTGTCGGGTTTTGTTCATACAGAAAAAAAAAAAACACAATGTATTCAGGTAATTCATTAATCATGTCTAGACAAGTCACTAATCAGTTCAAACTAGAAATTCTATTTTCATCTAAAGCAGAATAGGTTAAAACCACTATTTTTTTTAAAAAAAAGTGACACCTTCAAGACTACTGCCTTAATCACGCCATGCAATGGTTGTTTCTAGCTCTACTTCTCATCTAAACATACATATTCTTTTTAATATACATTTTCATTCTTATTCACATGATTAAAATTGTTGTTTTTTCATATTATAGTACATTAATTTTTATGTTACATCATAACATATTTTTTATCACATCATATTAGATTTATCAATCCGAAAAGTTTTCAGGATATAATCTAATCTTTATATATATATATATATTGCAAAGCTAATAATTCTACATGTCATAATATTATGCAATCTCTCATTTGAGAGATGCCACATAGGATGTGATGTGGCAACTCTAAACCAATTAAAAAAAAGGAATAAATATGGTTTAAAGTTAATAATCCTACATGTCATAATATTATGCAATCTCTCATTTGAGAGATGCCACATAGGATGTGATGTGGCAACTCTAGACCAATTAAAAAAAGGAATAAATATTGTTTAACCTAATCTATTAAATACCTAATCTACTAAATGTAAATATTAAACATTTATTATTTTCTCTCTCATGTTTCCTCCCATAACTTTTAAACGTTAATATCTTTTATATACGAGATTTTTTAAAGAAAAAAATTACACCAAATTAACGAGCGTTTTATTATCTTTTCCAACGAGTACCATAGTGTTATATAAAAACGGAGAAAAAAAATGACTATTTTTTGTAACCCGACAGGTATTGTGTCAGGTTTGGGATTAGTTTAAAAAAAAATTGTGGGTTTGGGTCGGGTCTGGGATTAGGTGATACCCGACCCAATTACCCGAAACCACATACCCAAATATCCGAACCATATACCCGATCATATACCCATGATTTTTTTAACGCATCACATAACCCTTAGACTAATGCGTTCGATATTTCAATAAATAATTTTTTTCCTTATTTCATGTTAGTTCTTTTTAGAATGATCGATTACAAACTTCCGAATTCATTTGACATTATATAATATTTTGTAATGGCACTAGATTTATTCCCCGGCGCAGAGATTCGTTTTTTTATTATATTAGAATATGATAACTTATGACAGAGATTTGTTTAAAATAATAATAATAATAATAATAATAATAATAATAATATTCATTAATCATATATTGTCAAGTCATTAATTATGTTGTCATATTAGATATTTCAACCTGGGACGCTCCGGGATAAAAACTAGTTTTTAAAATATAGGCGATACACTCACATATTTTTGGTGAGACATCCCATTCATCATCTCCATCCACCAAATTACACTAAAAACCACTATATTTTCTCTCATTTTCAATTAAATAAAATATTGTATACCTTTATCATTACCTTTTCTCTCTCATTCACTCACAACCACTTTAAAAAAATATTATAAAATTTTAGTGGGTGAATAATAGCTTTTCAAATATACAGATGAACAGAAACATTTTTTACCACAGAGATTTCACTCCAAAAAAAATATGCGGTACCTACTAAGAATACTCTAACGCTCTGTTCCAGAGTTTCATTTAACAGGGGAAGAGAAAGGAGTTGGAAGGAATGAAGGAAAAAATATGTTTAAGAGTTTTTGTATATAGAGAAAGGAATGGAAGATGGGGGAAAATAGTGGGGTTTTTAGGCATAAATTTTGCATTTTCAATTTAGAAGGAACACGAGAGAAAGAAAGAAGAAGAAGAAGATAAAGATGGATTCCTTCCTCTTCCCCCTTAAATGAAACTCTACAACATAACCTAAAAGTGATAAAAGTCTTGACACGGATTTGGAGATAAAGAATTTATAGAAGCTTCTAGTTTGGATAACAATATTTTATGTCCATGATTATCTATTTTATAATTTAGCTTTTACGATAATGTCTTTTAAAATTGTTAGCTACCAATTACCATCACAGCCACCAATATATTTTTATAAGCTATCAGATATCTTTAAACTTTGAATAATATATCTAGCTACTATCTTAGCCACCAAATTTTTTATTAGATATATACATGTATACGAACTCAAAGATAAGACAATATGTATATTTTTTTTAGTTCAATAAAAGATAGAAATTCCGTGGCCTTGTGTGGTCTCAAGTACCCCCGTTTGGGTAAAGGTAACCGATCGGCTACACCATCTTCTTATCTCGGTATCATGTTTTAGGTACCATTATCGGTTATTAGTAACCGAGAGCTATTTGTGTGCAACGGTTTGATTTTTTGTTGTAACGGTCAATTATTTGACCGTTTGAAATTAAAAAAAAATAGTTAAAAGAGAATTAAATAATCCTAACTTTGAGGAATTGGAAAGAAATAATCCCAACTTGAAAGTTTTCCAACTTGTCAATGGTTTTATTTTAGGAAAAATGGAAATAAATAATCCAACTATTGACTATTGGCCAATAACAGTCCCAACTACGAAAATCACCAATATTGGTCCTCACTTTCGACATATTGGAATCCAACGGACCCAAACTAACGGAGGCTAACTCCGTTAGTGTGATGTTGACGTGGCATGCCACGTAGGATGCCACGTCGGATGCCATGTAGGATCATTTTGCCACATAGGATGCCACGTAGGATCATTTTGCCACGTAGGATGCCACATAGGATCATGTTGCCACCTAAGCATTTCACGTCAACATCACACTAACGGAGTTAGCCTCCGTTAGTTTGGGTCCGTTGGTTTCCAATATGTCGAAAGTTGGGACCGATATTGGTGATTTTCGTAGTTTGGACTGTTATTGGCTAATAGTCACTAGTTGGGATTATTTATTTCCATTTTTCCTTTATTTAATTGGTCCCAAACTAACCACTGTTAAGTCTGTCTGTTAAATGCCTACGTGGCAATAACATGTCATCCTATGTGGACAAAATGGTCATGCTGGCAAAAAAAAAAAAAGAATGGCCCACCTCTCTTTTATGTTTTAAATAAAAAAAACAAAACTAAAAAAAAAGAATGACCCACCTCTGTTTTCCTCTCTTCTTCCCCAACCCACACCACCCCTCCCAGCAACCACCCATCACCACACCTACCACCACCACCACCACCAACCCACACCACCCCAATCACTTGCCAACACCAACACACACACACCTTATACGACCACCACCACACTGTCACCTCCAACGACCACCAACCCACACCATCCCTCACGGAAATCACCCCTAACGTCCATCCAATACACCTATCGCCGGACTTTATATAAAAAACCCATCTGTTCGTAACTGAAACCCTAGAACATGAATAAACAAAAATGGGTTATAAATTTTGGGGATTATGCGATTAAGGTTTCTGATGGTTCGAGTTGCGAAGATGTTGGTGATTTCAGGTGGTGGTTGCGAAGATATTGGTGGTTTCAAGTGGTGGCTGTGAAGAGAGGGAAAACAGGGGAGTTTGGGGAAGAGGAGAGGGAAAACGGAGGAGAGAGTGAGAGAAAGAGAGTGTTTGTGGTGGTGGGTGTCATCAGAGATGGCGGTGGTGACAGGTGGTTGTGGTTATGGTGAAGATGATGAAGATGTGAAAGGGGGGGGGGGGTGTATGTATATTTATTATTATTAAAAGATTCCGTTTTGTTTTTTTATTTAAAACATAAATAAATAATATGGGCCTTGTTTTATTTTGCCAACTGGACAGCTTATGCCATGTCCGACGCCATGTGGACTGCCACCTCAGTAGATAACTAACAGAGTTAACCACCGTTAGTTTGGGTCCAATGGAATAAAATACATGACAAGTTGGGACTGCTAATTTACAACTTTCAAGTTGGGATTATTGTCTTCCAATTCCCCAAATTTTGGATTATTTAATTCCATTTCCCAAACAAAAAAAAAAAATACTACCTATTTCATTTAAAATACTATAATTTCTACCTAAAATCTCATAAAACTACCATTTTTACTTCAAATATCCTAAAAATAACACACCATTTTCACTCCAAAAAATGTTATCATGGATTCTCAAAGATCAAAAGCCGGTGCAAACAAGAAATCCGGCAAATCGAGAGGTGTCGTTCATCAAAGTAGCGACGGTTCATCAGGCCATAGCGCAATGCATCCATGTGTGATGTCGGTCCATATGTCTAAATTGGTTTTCAGCCGCAATTTTCACAAGCATAACCACAAATGTTTTCATACCCTCCATATGGTTTTCCTCCACAACCACAAATTTTTCACAACCACAATTTTCACAACAACAATTTACCCAAATACTCCATAAACCGGGCGCCTTTCGTTGCACACAGTCAAGAATATGGGATAGATGATATCAGAACGTTATACAATGAGGAAACCTACGCGAGCCCCACTATAATTTGAATGATGAAATCGATGATATACAATTCGATGAGGCGAGGAGGAGGAAGAAGAAGTTGTGGAGTTATGTCACACCCTCAATTTCCACGTGCGGGGTTTTACCGCGAGGCGCGTGACACACCAGGATCTCAGTCAACGATCACAACAAACATTCAACAACATGCATTCATATATATATATATATATAACCAAAATATCATGCTTTGAGCTGTAAACCAGCAGCGGAAGCATTTCTTGTTTACAACCAAAAGACATATTAAAGTTTACAAAACATTGTTTAATACGTTTCAAAATACTAGACGCTGTGCGTGACTCTGTGCGCCTAGTCCATTAACTGCTACCTTAGCGACCTGAGAAAACATGCCAAAAAAATGTCAACATATAATGCTGGTGAGTTCACAGGTTTTCTTTCATAAATGGGTTTTATAAGTTCCAAAGATCATATCCGTTACTACTAGGTTATAAGAACGTTAGCTAGACGTTAAGTATTTTTACTACTACGGTTGGAAACCATTACTAAACACCGTCTAATTGTTGAAACATGCCCAGACTGACTGGGCTACCGATGCCTCGGCAACCCGAATGTTAAGGACAATATGCACCCGCCCGGCCCTGCCGTCGAGTGGGACTTGTGAGGCCCAATAGATCTATCCACATTTCCCCCCGTTGTGCATCCCCGCACATTCATGGTTTCCCCCTGGGACTTTCCGAAAAAGCCGTATAGTAATGTAAAGTAACCATAGTATAACATGATCTTTAATAAATAAGTTCGTAGCATGTTTCTCCCCCGAAGACAAAACTGTCAAAGCGGGGCTGTGACACTCACCTTAGGTTGCGTTACATGAAAATAGTTAAGTAGTTATGCTATGATAGCCCCAAATAGCGGCGACCTATCATAAGATATGTATAAGTATCCGGACTAATAACCCGCAGGTTAACTAGTCCCCGAATGTCCAGACCATAACCATAGACGCTTGAAAAACACTTTTGACTGATAAACCGACCGTGCCATACAAGACTCGACATCCCATTGGTGACCCGACATTCCCTGTGTTAGCTAAATGCAAAGTATCATGCAACATATGAAGTTAAACACTTAGCACGCGCAAGAGTTCACCTAGTCTAGCATAACGCATATTTAAAGTACAATTGAGTCCGAACACGTGTTACCAAGTCATATAGCATGTCCCGGGGTTCCTATCATGTTCCTAGATGTCAAATCATGCTTCGGGATGCCAAAATACGCTTACAACAGCAGTACACGCGATTAGGAATTTAGCATGCAATTAGGAAAAGTCAACTGATGATTAGGCTTGGTCAACAGGCAATTAGGGGCCTAATCGCCTGACACTTCAGGCGATTAGGGGCCTAATCGCCCCCTAACATTCCTAATCGCCCCCTGCATCAGGCGATTAGGCAATCCCCTGATTCCTAATCGTCTGTAACACATCAGATTGGGTTTTCGGCGCGTTAAACACTATTTTAACACATATAAACACGCATTAACATACCAATAAGTCACGTAATGATTATAAACACATAATGCATGATAACTAACACATTTACATCCGTTCACCAATTCCCGGGACTCGAGACTTGCGTGTGTGCGTTAAACCCGGTGATTCCACGAATCACCAATCCCTGAACACATGGTTATGGACCGACTCCCGATGATCCCGCGGATCATCGTAACGACTCCCGATGATTCCCTAGAATCATTCTAACGACCCCACTGATCTAGTTAAACAAGTATGACTCGCTAAGGTAGACTTACTAGTTTAGTCAACGTTACTAACCTGAGTTTGCCGGGTGTCACAAGTTACCACCAACATCAGCAAGATTTGTGGAGTTAACACCAAAATCAACAAGATTCCTTGGTCGTAAGAAATATGAGTCATGGGCGACCGCTCAAGAAGTCGCTTTGTGTAAGGCATGGTGTTATTGCTCGGAAAACAAAGAACTTGGAAATCAACAAAGAGGAAAAAGTATATGGAAAAACATATTTAAGCATTACAACTACGATCCATCAATTGAATACAAAACAGACTACTCTCAACCGTTAAAATGATTGAGTTCAAAACCTTTATAATCGAGACATTTATGAAACCACACAAAGAAGTGACCGTTCCAATGTTGCAAGTCATTCTTGATCGGAAGCATGAAATAGCCGCCAAATATCACTGGCATTGCAATTTATAGTCTTTTTTTTCCATTTTCGTACTTTTTTTTTCCATTTTTCGTACTTTTTTTTAATATTTCTAGTTTTTTTCTACTTAATGTAAGTTTTTTACTTGTTTTAATGAATTTTAATGTTAGGTTAAAATGTGTAATGTATGTTCAAAATTTTTTTTTAAATCATTTAGGGTATGTTTTAGCACAACACCCACTAAATATGATGTTTTAGGGTAGTAAGGAAAAATATGATTTGATAGTCTATGATTGGATAGTGTTAGGGTACTTTCTAGCACCAATATCACCCACGACACATGCTTGAAATCGCTAGATGCTGCTAGTTGTGGATGATTATAGCAGATTTATGTGGGCCTACTTAGTGAAAACCAAATATCAAGTTCCAGGTTTAACGACCGAGTTTATTAAAGGAACTGAGAGGAAACTTGGATCAACATTTAAAACTTTGAGAATCGATAATGGAGGAGACTTCACGTAGCGTATTTTGAGAGATTTCTGCAAGGAGAAAGGAATCGGGAGGCAATACACGGCTCCATACACCCCTCAACGAAATGGGGTGGTCGAGAGACGAAACCAGACTGTAACCGGTACAACTAGATGCATCTTAAAACCTATCTCTGTACCACAAATATTCTGGGGAGAAGCTATTATGCATTTGATTTATTTGTTAAATCATGCTCCAAAAAAGGCGTTACAAGGAATAACTCCGTATGAAAAACTCAAGAAAAGGAGACCAAAATTTTCATATATTAGAGTCTTCGGGTGCATAGGATTTGTCAAAATCTTAACACCCAGACAGAAGAAATTGGACGATAGAAGCTCACTCATGATATATTTGGGCTCTCAACCCGAAACAGGTGACAACACACATCGGATGCTAGACCCGAGCAAGGGACGAGTACATATAGTTCAAGATGGGGATGTGAAGTTCAAAGAGACAGAAGAATATGACTGGATAAATTATTCGTCCGGAACCAATATAGAAGAAAGGTGCTTGGGAAGATTTTATTATCTAGTCCAATGCCAGTCCAGTCCCGTTCAAAGAAAACATTGTGCCAGATCAGGTCAACCGGCCAACGAAGTTAACCAAGAATCTGTTGGGCTTAATTTAATTGATGGGCCTGATTCCAACCTGCAACAGGAACAAAACAACACACATGAGATGACCGACCCACTTACCTCAGTCCAACGCCCAGTTAACCAGCCCGATCAAAGTGAGTCGCCTCAGCTAAGAAGGTTCAAATCAAGCCTCAACGATTCCAAAGAAATTTGCAGTTTTTTAGGTCGAGAAAATACCAAGATTAACACATTTGAAGATGATCAACTGTTACTATCCCTGTCGACAATGAATCAATTATTTTTCAAGAAACGATCAAGGAAAAGCATTGGTTCAAAGCAATGGAGGAAGAAATACTCTCAATTGAAAGAAATAATACTTGGAAGTTGGTTGAGATACCATCGAAGATCAAACCCATCGGAGTAAAATGGGGTTTCAAAGTGAAAAGGGATGCACAAGGAAAAGTCTCGAAGTACAAGGCCCGATTAGTATCAAAATGATATGTTCAAAAATATGGGATCGACTACGATGAAGTGTTCGCTCCAGTTGCAAGAATCAAAACTATTAGATTCTTGTTAACACTGGATGCGAATTCAGGTTGGGAGGTACATTACCTTGATGTTAAATCAACTTTCTTGCATCGTGAGTTGAAAGAGGAAGTCTACGTAACTCAACCAGAAGGATTTGTGAAGAAAGGTCGAGAGAATCGTGTTTACAAACTAATCAAAGTGTTGTATGGTTTGCGTCAAGCACCAAGAGCATGGAACATCAAAATCGATTTTGCTTTGAAAGAGCTTGGCTTCACATGGTGTAAAAGAGGACAAGCCGTGTACAGAAGAACTGTGAACCATCAATTGCTAATCGTTGGGACTTATGTTGATGATTTAATTATCACCAGGTCATCCAAGGAAGAAATTAACTCATTCAAACGACAAATGGAAACACAATTTGAAATGAGCGATCTTAGAAAGTTGCACTATTATATCGGGATTGAAGTAGATCAAAGTGATAAAGGAATTTCACTTAAGCAAACCGGCTATGCAACCAAAATTCTAAAACAGCTTGGAATGTGGGAATGTAATGCTACTCAAACTCCACTCAACCCAGGTTTGAAGTTTTCAAGGAATGACGAGGGACCCGAAGTTGATTCTACCGAGTATAGACGGATTCTGGGGAGCCTAAGGTATTTGACTCACACCCAACCGGACCTTAGTTTCTCGATGGGTTATGTAAGCCGGTTCATTCAAAGGCCAACAAAAGCGCATGAACAAGCCATTAAACAAGTGTTGAGGTATGTAAAAGAAAGTATTGATCTCGGCATCTTGTATCCGAAGGTAAGAAGCCGAATCTTGTATGGATTCAGTGATAGCAGCTACGCAATGGATATGGATGATGGAAAAAGAACAACCGGAATAATGCTTTATTACAACAATGCACCGATCACGTGGGTTTCTTAGAAACAAGGAACGTTTGTATTATCGTCTTGCAAAACAGAGTTCATTGCAGCTACGGAAGCAGCTTGTCAAGCATTATGGCTCAGAGGTCTAATATCAAAGGTAACGGTTGAGAAAGAAGAAAAGGTGACTCTAAAAGTTGATAACTCATCTGCGATTGAATAGATGAAGAATTAATCCCGTATTCTTTGGTAAAAGCAGACATATTCATACATGGTACCATTTCATAAGAGAGTGCATTGGGCGAGAGTAGATCCAAGTGGAACATGTGAGTGGGAATCTACAACGAGCGGACATTCTAACGAAAGCTTTACCAAGCGTGAAGTTCAATGAGATGAAAGGACTCATTGGAGTCACAATATTAGGGGGTGAATGAAAGACTAATCTTGTGTAGGTGTGGGAAAAAGAAGCTAACCTATAAGTTGAAGGGTGTTTTTTGAGAATAGTTTTTTGCATCCTAATAAGAGTCAAATAGATTTTACGTATGGATAATTATTAATCTTAGTTGAGTTTATTAAGTATCCTTAGAAACCTAGGATTGGTAGGTTATAAATAGATGGAAGTTTTGTGTAACACCCCAAACTCTCGTTTCGCCTAAATACGCCATTAGGCGTAATCGATAAAATAACAAAGCGAGTTTAATGGTGGATGTTTTTAACCACCGAATAAAAACGAGGCTAAACCTATTACTAGAGACTAATCTAGTCAGTGTAATAATCTAAAAGCAAGCTCGAGATTAAACTAGAAGGGACCATAATTGCCAAATATCAAACTTTGAAGGAAAACACACACAAGGTGTTTGTGTCGATCAAAACACAGAGCTTCAAGCTCTTCTTCCATCTAACCCTACAAACACAAGAATGAGCTCAATCAAGCCAAAAATTGAAGGGGGCTTCATGATGCATGATGAAATTCTTGTTCATCTAGTATTCTACACATCATAAGGTATCTCTAGACCCCTTTGATTTCACCTAAAGCACTTGTATGTTGAAGATGGTGAATTAAGGTTCACATCAAATAGTGATTTCTTAGCTTCTGTAGACTTCTATGTGTTAATAGACATCAAGGAAGCTACAAAACGTGATGAATTGTTATATGTTGTTGATTCATATGAAATTGTGAATTTTCGTTATGTATAAGTAGTGGGTTTTTTACCCTAAACATGAATTACCCTACTATGTGGTAAATCTTGCAACTATATGTGAGTCTTGAACACATAGAATTAACATGATAAAGTTAGTGCATATAAGGTGTTTGATGAAATGCTTGAATGATAAAATAAATGTGTAAAACATATATGAACATGAAAACTAGAAATGTAAATGTTGAGCTTGAGGAAAAATGAATACATGATGCCATGGATTATGAAAGAAATCCATATTATGTGTTCTAACAAAAAACAAGGTTTGACATGTCCCTAAGTTAGGCACAAGGACTAGGATCAAACGGGTCAAACGGATGCAAGCCTAATCTGTACGTAAGCAAAACGGATATGAGGTAAGTAATACTTACACTACTAGTATACAAATACAACTCTTGTATTGATAAAGTGTTTAAACTTTGAAGTGGGACAAATGTATGACCTCAAGGGGTGAAACCTATTAACCGGGTGATTGATGCGAAGTCATGTCAAAACAAAATTCATAGTCATGAATCAGTCATATAGTGTTGATCAAATGATGGAAATCATCAATTGGGTCAACCAATAAAGCCATATGACAAACAAGAGTCTAAACTCAGGTTTTGGATAAAAATCACATGAATAAGGAAGTTATGTAATCATGAGTCATAACGGGTCGAAGGGGTGATTCCTTCACCATTCGAACCCGACATTAAAAGCCATTTATCTAAGCTTTAAGAAACTTATGGATAACGGGTCAAATGGTAAATGCATTACCATTGATTCCCAAGAGACTAATGTTGTCAATCTAGAGTGTATGCAGGAGAACAATTGGAAAATTGGGCACTCGTTGCCTAAGTAATCCATATGGGTGCAAGTATGGGTCAACGCCACCCGGTAAGTCCGTAGCTATATAAACGCCTTTGGGCGAAGCAATGTGGGTGCTAAAGCTACTCACATAAAGGGTGGGTGTCAACCAAGTAAGTTATTTCCATAACCATGTCTAATGCGCTTAGAATTGATTAAATAGGAGAAACCTTGAGAAAAGGGTGGAAATATATGTCCGGAAGGACTTAGAGGTTTTTAAACAAGTTATTGAGTCAAAGAAAATGTATTTGAAACAAGAAGTGTCGCCATGAATGGCTAAATTGAAAGATTTGGCTAAAAGGGGCATTTAGGGAATTTAAAGATTTACTAAAGTTTAAATCTAATAACCAAGTCATGATAACCTAAACGGACAATGCTTTTAGTTGAACATGTGTCCAATGAGTTGACAATATGATTTCAATGTCTTTGGTGTGCTTAAAAGGTGTCTTGTAGAGTCCAAGGCCTTAACGGGTCGATTTGGGTGAAAAACATGTAAGTAATAGTTAAGCCGAAAGGGGTTATAAGCCACCATAAACGGGCATCTTTCAAGCCCAATAAAGGGTATCAAACAAGTCCCCAAGTGCCCCTAGGAAGGGCCTTGAACTTGGTTTAAAAACACCCAAAGGTTGGGGAAAAACAAGCGAGGAAAAATGAGCAGAGGATGTTTGCTCAGACCAGAGGATTGTTTAGACAAGAGGAAAAATGAGCAGAGGATAGTTAGACTAGAGGAAAAACTGAGCAGAGGATATTTCCTCTATTATTAACAAATCACTAACCATTCTTTGTGTAATGGTGCAAGGTGATGTGGCGGGACTTCGGAGCAAAGATCAAGTCGCGAGAAGAACCGAACACACCCGAACGCTCAACTAGCTTCCGCATTTGAAGTTCCCGATTAAAACGCAAACTTTAGTACATGTTTTTAGTAAATCTAATTATAAGAAAATTTGTTGGGACCTATAATATAGAAATCATAATGGGTTGGATTTCATAAATATCAAAGTTCGAAATCGGGAGTGTTTACTTATTAAGACCAAAGCCCGTAAGTTCTAAATGTTAATCGTGTGTTTATGGGTTAGGTTCTTACATTTTGTAGTCTTAATCATTCCAATTCAATAAGAGAACAAGTTGACTCAATAGTTTTGCATCTTTGATATCAATTATCCAACAAACTATTTTTTTGAGTGGACTAAATGGGAATTTGAAGTTTAATATGATAATTTTGTATTTTTATGAGACATTATTCTATGGTATTATCTGATCAAGATTATGCGTAAGCTCCTAAGCAGTGGGATGAGCCCGGGGCTCTAACTGCGTGCCTGTTGAAGAATGAGCCGGCGAATCTTAGGCAGTGGCTTGGTTAAGAGAACCCACCGGTGCTGTAGCGAAAGCGAGTCTTCATAGGGCAATTGTCACTGCTTATGGACCAGAACCTGGGTGATCTATCCATGACCAGGATGAAGCTTGGGTGAAACTAAGTGGAGGTCCGAACCGACTGATGTTGAAGAATCAGTGGATGAGCTGTGGTTAGGGGTGAAATGCCACTTGAACCCAGACCTAGCTGGTTCTCCCCGAAATGCGTTGAGGCGCAGCAGTTGACAGGACATCTAGGGGTAAAGAACTGTTTCGGTGCAGGCCGTGAGAACGGTACCAAATCGAGGCAAACTCTGAATACTATATATGACCTCAAATTAACAGGGGTCAAGGTCGGCCAGTGAGACGATGAGGGATAAGCTTCATTGTCGAGAGGGAAACAGCCCGGATCACCAGCTAAGGCCCCTAAATGACTGCTCAGTGATAAATGAGGTAGGGGTGCAGAGACAACCAGGAGGTTTGCCTAGAAGCATCCACCCTTGAAAGAATGCGTAAAGTATGTTTGGATAACAATATTAGTATTCTTGGGCAGATAATGTTTGTGATGAAATTTTTTTATTTTATTTGAAATTTACTACGTATTAGTTTGTGCTCATTTTTGTTCATGAACACATATTTGTATTCGTTTGCGTTCACTTTTCTCTAACACCTAAATTTAACGAACAAGCACGAACATGTTCATTTCCTTAACAAACAAACATGAACAAAATATCTCGTTCGGTAAATGTTCATGAACAGTTCGTAAACATGTTATTTTCTTAACAAACGAACACGAACAATTCTCTTGTTCGTGTTCGTTTGTTTGGTTTACAACCCTACATCTCTGCGGTTAAAAAAGAAATAAGGGGGGACGGAGCACCACCAGATTTGGTCACGGGTACCCCACTACCAGCACGGTAACACCGCTGCCGGTAGTGCTGGTAGGAGTCCCGTGGACCTTTTGCTGGTTCTATCTAACAGGATCCTTCACGGGAGAGAGAGTGTTAGTGCATTTATAATTGAGAGAGAGGAGAGAAGATGGGAAAGGGTAATATATTATTATTATTATGTGTAAAAGTAATTAATTGTTGGGTAAAGAATCAGTGAAGTGCTGCCTCTAAAAAACTGTTTTAGTGAAGTGAATCAGTAAAGTCATGTGGCAGTATAGAATTGGTAGAAATCAGTGAAGTTGAAAAATTACACGGTAAAGCGCCCATCCACCTAGGGGGGGGGGGGCTACCAGAATTGGTCACGGGTACCTCACTACCAGCACGGTAACACCGCCGCCACCTACGCTGGTAGTGGTCCCATGAACCAAATTCTGGTTGTAGTTACCATGCTGGTTCACGGAATGTGGGCACAAACTTTCACACAGTTTATTATTTTTTTATCCCTTACTCCATAGTTAAAATAAAAAATACAGCAAAAACCAACGTCACGCGGACCCGGGTTTTTTTCGAGCTGCATTCGTGTCCGCAGATGGTTGAAGAATTTTTCCCGAACCAGAACCCATTTTTTGCACCCCCCCCCCCCCCCCCGTGCGCGCATGTAGGTGACAGAGTATAATGTAACACAAAGAATTTAATCTCTTCCATTTGGTTTCACCTTATAAACTTATTCATTTTCTATCTCCCCACTAATATGGGACAAACCAAACCAAACTCACATTCACTTATATATATCATCATCATCATCATACTCAGTTAATCCCACCAATAGCAAAAGCTAAGGTAGGGTCTGAGGAGGGTAAGATGTAGACAGCCTTACCTCTAACCGTGGGAATAGAGAGGCTGCTTCCAATAAGACCCTCGGCTCGATAGTGGCTTTGAATCAAGCCTTGGACATAAGGCACATTCACTTATATATATCAATACACCAAAAGACACATAACCAAAGTAACCAAAGTAACAAACATGAAGGCAGAAGCGATCGTAAATGTGGCCTCAAATTTTTTTTCTTTGACTTTTTAGGCAGAAGCGATCGTGAATGTGGCTTCAAATTTTTTTCTTTGACTTTTTAGACACATTAATGTATTATTATTATTAGTATTATTATTATTATTATAAAACGAATTTGTTTCCTTTGTTTTATTATTATTATTATTATGTGTGAAAATAATGGATAGTTGGGTAAAGAATCAGTAGAGTGTTGCCTTCAAAAAAGTGTTTCAGTGAAGGAAATCAGTGAAGTGATGTGGCAGTACAGGATTGGTAGAAATCAGTTAAGTGAAATCACCTTCAGTTAAGCGCCCATTAAGGCCTAATATTTTGAAATATATTAAAATAACATGTTATAGGCTCCACTAAAAAGCCTGCACACACACTCACCTATATTCTTTATTAGGCACTCTATCTCACAACAACCTTCATCCCATAACAAATTCATGTATGTTTCTTCCATTTCTTTTTTCTTAATCGTTTTGTTATTAATTTCCTCTTTTTTATTTGCAATTTAATCCAATTTTATTCATCCTCCTTTTGATATTCACGTTTCATCTCAAATTGAGTAAATTTGGATAAAATTGAGTTAAATTGAGGTTTAATCTATGTTTTATTACCAAAGAGTCTCGTTCGTGACAAAATGTCATACTGTGAGTCATGGGTTTTACCACAGTTTGCCTTCGGGTGGTGAATTTCCACTAGAGTTGGTGACGGGCCGGGTCATAGGCGCTATATGCGATCGCGGGCCCAGTGTGGGTAATCTTTTGCCTATGGGTGTATCCAGGTGGCCGAGCTTTTACTATTGAGTGAAATTAAGGTTTAATATGTGTTTTATTACCAAAGAGGCAGTGATTATTTTGCGGTACCCAAATGACTTTCTCTAGCAGAGGTCACCGGTTGGAGTGGCAAAATGTCATGTGCGAGCCACTAAGTTTTACCATAGTCGGCCTTCGGATTTGGTGACCGAGTCACCAACGTTGTCTGCTATCCCAGGCGTGGGTGCCCTTTTGTCTGTGGGTGTACCCGAGTGGCCAGACTTTGATGGACGTCAAAAATATTTTTTTAAAAAAAATGTGTTTTATTGAGCAACAGTTTGATTCATCATGCTTTTAATCTTCCAACTTGAAATTATTGATTTTATGATTATGATTAGAATTGTGAGGAGTTTTAATTAGAATTTCAATATGATCTAGTTCTAGTTCTAGTTCATTGATATGATATGATATACTTTTTGTTTTTGTGTTGTAACAGTGAGAAAGGGTCAAATTTATACAGAATTATGAGCTTCAAGAGCTTCGAAAATCAACCCGCGGCCGAGGTCAACGGTAGGCCACCGGGCGGGTTTCATCTAGCAAGACAAGGGTCAATATACTCATTGACCTTTGATGAGCTACAAAACACCATGGGTAGCAGCATTGGTAAAGATTTTGGGTCAATGAATATGGATGAGTTGTTAAAAAGCATTTGGAATGCTGAAGAGACTCAAACAAATGACAATAATAATAATAATAGTACCGCGGCCAATGGTGTACAACAAGGCGGCCGCGATAGTGGTAATGGTAGTGGTAGTGGTGGGAATATACAAAGACAAGGGTCTTTGACACTACCAAGAACAATAAGCCAAAAGACAGTTGATCAAGTATGGAAAGATATTTCGAAAGAGTTTAATGGGTTCGGGCAGCCGAATTTGCCACAAAGGCAGCAAACATTAGGTGAGATGACTCTTGAGGAGTTTTTGGTTAAGGCTGGAGTGGTAAGGGAAGACCAGGAGTTGGTTAATAAACCGAATGGTAACGGGTTGTTTTGTGATGTAACGAATTCGCAAAACAACCCGGTTTTCGGTGTTGTTGGAGTTCAAGGATCTAATCTGCCATTGAATGTGAATGGGGTTAGATCTGGACAAAGTCAACAGAAAAGTCAACACTTGTTTCCAAAGCAAACTAATATTGCTTATGGGATCATGGGTGTATCTGATGGTGTGTTACATGGTGGTAATATGGGTTTAGTGGGGGCCGGGGTTACGGTTGGGTCGCCTGCGGTTTCGTCAGATGGAATGGGGAAGAATAATGGAGACACATCTTCGGTTTCGCCTTATGAGTTTAGTGGGATTGCGAGGGGGCGAAAAGGTGGGGCGGTTGAGAAAGTTGTTGAAAGGCGACAGAGGCGGATGATAAAGAACCGAGAATCGGCTGCCCGATCACGGGCTCGAAAGCAGGTTCGTGTCGGTTTTTACGAGTTTTTTAGGTGCGGTTTTCGGGTTTTGTAGTTTTAAATGTGGAGTGTATGTTATAGGCCTACACTATGGAACTGGAAGCAGAAGTAGCAAAACTGAAAGAGCAAAATCAAGAGTTGAAAAGAAAGGTAAAAAAACAATTTTTTTTATAATTTGTTTTTTACATAAGTTGAGTTATGAAAATAAATAGCTGATTGTTCATATTCTACAGGCTGAGATGATACAAATGCAGCAGAATCAGGTATTGTAATCATTTTTATTTTATTTTATTTAAACTGGTATGCTGGTTTTTTTAGAAGGTGACATATAGGTGGATATGGCGTTATGACATCTAGGTAACGGGTCAAAACGTGTTAAATTTGTACATGACAAATGACAAAGCAAATAGTATCGGTTGACCCACAAAACATTTGTTGGTTTTTAACAACATTTTTGAATCAAGTTAATGTTATCAAATATGATTACAAAATTTATATTATAACGGTTATTGGTCGAATAATAACAGGTTAAGGAAATGATGAGCTCAAAGCCTGGAGCGAAAAGACGCTATTTGAGAAGGACACAATCGGGTCAATGGTGAAAGCATGCATGCACCAATGATCGTTGAAGTACCACAAGGTTAAAATGGGAATTTCGCATAGCAATTTGTACATATTTTAGAAACAGTTTTGGATGTGGAGTCTTATAATTCTGTAAGATAAACTTCAAGTTATTTAAACTCCATTGTCACATGAAATAGAAGTAGAGGAAGACAAAATCCAGTTGCCATGAGTGTCCATGTTTTTTTTACAATATTTGTTTTTCATCACGATTAATCATCGTGAAACCGGCGTAAAAGTTATGATTTATATTTATGGATGTTAAATGAATCGTGTTTGCAAGTTGACGTGTCATGAACACCAAAATTTGACACAACAAACCTGAAAATGTGATAGACATGTGAACCTAGATACTACATGGTTCTTGTAGGTCAACACGAACACAATTAGTTTAACATGAATTTATTATTTGAATATCATAACTCTGAAATTATAAATTTACAAACAAAAGTTCAAATGTATATAAAATAATTAAAAATTATAAAACATCTCTATTGTTTTTAATATAAAATACCCGCTAGGCTTAATTAATGACAAAAAAAAAACACATTTTCAAGTAGTTTATAAAAATAATTGTGTTAAATGTGTCAACCCGCAAATCCAGCAGGTCAACCCACACACGACCTGCTTAGCTAAACATGTTATTGGTTCGACTTGAAACAGACATGAACCTGTTTTAGACTAAAGCAAAATCTGTGTCTAATATGCAAAAATGAACTCCTTTTTTCCTTGTATAACATATTCATTCAATGTGTGAGCCCACTTTTTTATCACTCTTTACAAGGGTGACGATGCTCTCTAACCATTTTAACTGTCACATTCAAACCCAACAGTAAACACGACCGCTTAGCTAAACGTGTTTCTTGGTTCGACATGAAACCATGTAGACCCGAAACCGCTTAACTAAGCATATTTCTAATTTGCAATAGCAAACATAACATTTTTGCTACCTTTTATAACATATTGGTTGAGTGTGTGTGCCCAACCTTTTTTATTCCTTACCATGCTGTCAAACCATTTTGACCGTCGCGTTCAACCCGATAATACTGGTTTAGAGGTTGAAGAAAACCATGACAAATGTGGGTTGAGTGATTAAACAAACACCCAAGATGACATGTTCTGAAAGATGACTTATACATCACAAAATCATATTCAACAACTGCAGGAACTGATAACATTACAAAACTATTTTCAAATAATGCTTCTAGCAATTCCTTATTCGTTGTTATATACTAAAGTAATATGCTTAACATTGTTTGAGCTTTATACCGTTACTAAGATCTTTAGTAACAACAAAAACTGTAACGACATAGTTGTTAGGCGCACAAAGATTGATTTGAGTTCAAAGTATGGATTGATATGATTTGTGTTATGCGATTGGTTCTGGTGCAATTCATTACTCGACTCAGCTTGATAAAAAGATTAATCCGAAGAGGCGAACATGAAACTTTCTATAAACTAGTTGATTTGATACTTGATTTTTTATTACTCTAATCTGAATGTAAATATATAAACCCATTATGGTAAGAACAAGATAAATAGACTGCAACAATAGCAACATCAAGCAAACACTTGTACAACCAAATACAGTTCCTGTTGGTAATAATAAACAATAATTCTTAGTATAAAAATACCTGAAATGAGACTACATTACACACCCATCTAAAAGCCCTGGATCCACAACCGCTCCCACCAGGCAGCCAATGTGAGAAAAGGAGAGGTTCGCAGCAAAGGTGGTGTTGGCCGTTTGAGCTTAACTAGGATAGCCAGGTGTGCAACCATCGTCTTTCCAGGAGATCATTTTCCTATGATCCCGACCCCTGTAAGTTCTGGATGCAAGCCCGCCATTAACAGGTTTGCACAAACCGACATCAACCACACAAGTGCTATTTCCCTTCTCGGCAGATGAATCTCCGTTCATGTAAAAGTCGAACAGCATTGCAAGGCAACATATTTGATGGCCCAATACAAAGTTTTCTTCCTCCCAAGGTATTGTTTTCATGACATGAATATTCACCTTAAAGAGAGAACAACAGATTACTATAAGAAAGACCATTTTGACCCGTTTACCTATAAACGGTTGCTTTAGGTTATGTTTTAATGAGTTATGCTAAAGGATTTAACTGAATAGCCAATTGGTCAAACCACTTTAGTGTGTAATTTAGGACGAACGTCTGATTACTTTTTCAATTAATCTTTGTAAATTTTCGACCCCCAAAGGTGCCCTAAAATGAAGCAAAAATTAGAGGTCGCAATTTCGCTCCACTAAAATATGAATCATGTTGATTATGTTTTATCTCAGGTGTAAAAAACATGGTTAATTAGCTGAAAGTCTATCTGAGTGTATTTTAGTGCATAAAACCTCATAAATCAAGTTATTCATATCATTAGAATATTATTGAAATAATACAATCTTTATAGTCTTTATAGTCATATTTGATACACTTATTAGTCATGCAAAAGTTCACTTTTTTAGATAAAAAAATGTTTTTTTGGTCAAACCATTACAACATGTACCAAAACATTACCCGTTTTGACCCGTTTCCCAACTGGCCTGCCCTTCCATTTTGCCACTAGTAGTTGCAAACATCTTTGACGTGATGAATCAATGGCAAATTTGTAAATCATGACAAAATGTCAAACCCCTGATTACTCAAGAATTCATATTTTCTTACCTCAGCTTCCATGGCCCTGAGTTCATTAAACCACTCATTAGCCTCGGCCTCTGATTCAGTTTCTAAACTAGCGCCTCTAAAAAGATTCAAGGTAAACAGTGGCGGCCTGAGGGGATATTCCATGCTGACTGTGATCTGCCATACAAGTTTTAAAATATATTGAATAAAAAAATTATGAATTTAACATGCCAAAAATAACATAGCACATTGACTATACCTTGGCTTCTAATTTTATATACCCATCACCACTGTCGACTTTTCTGGTTAGAATAAGACGGTAGTCCTGGACCCCACACGCTATCCATGAGTTATCATTTACCTGTATACCTCCACTCCCTGTTAGTACGGTATCGGGCTCCGTTTGTGGTGGCTCATCCACCTCACTGTCAGACACTAACATCAAATCCAAATCTTCATCAAGCTTTCTGGAGCTTGGTGATTTACCCTTGCTCATCGGAGAAGCCACTGATTTAGTGATCAAAGCAAGGCGTTTAGAGTGCTCAATGCCTGATATCTTCAAAGGTGTAACCGTAGTTTCATTCGCAACGGTTGCAGCTGGATTTAGAGACGGAAGCTCGCCATCTTCCCTTATGCTCTCTATCTCTGCCCTTGAGGTATCAGGTCCACTAATCATCTCAACTTCTTGACGAGCTTGATTTTGTTCTTCAACGGGTGCAGTAGGCTTGTTTGAGGGCATAACTGTCCAGCTCTGTAAACTGCACAGGCGGGCATGTGAAAACCACGGTACGGTTTGACAAGTCAAACTAGGCCATTTAAGCTTTGTTAGCGAGTCAATCTGTTCCCTGTAAGTCAACCAAAGATTTCAAAATTTTCAATACATGTTTGGATAAACGTAGTTGATAGCAATTCCACATAATGCAGATATAACATCCAATAAAATCATGAAACCATAATACCCATTTATTTCAAGAGTTCTAACTAAATAACAAGTCGCACAATCTGTAAAATGTCAAATTCACTCGACTACATTGTGACATCTGTTTGAATAGGTCTTCATGATCATTTGACCTAGATCCATATAAATCTAAGCATACAGTGTTGTAGTGAGTAGTGACTCACGCAAGAGCCAGCTGAGCCTTCTTTCTGGCCCGAATCCTTTGAACAACTGTCTGGACCCGGTTCTGCTGGCGATATACTGATAGCCCGGAAACTATAGCAGTTTGTTTTGTTGTCTCACTGTTTGTAGATTCTGCACCTGATGTAAGAAAGGGTGAAACTTCTGGTAAAAAGTCAATTCCAGCTAAATGTTGGGCCCATTTATATGGACGTGAAGATCTGTTTTCATCAAATACCGGGCCATCACCAGTCCAAAGCTTGGCTGACTGCATGATATCAAAAACAATAAGCTTGCTAAGAATCACAAGTACAGAATCCTCTTACATATAAATTACTAGAAGCGAAAACATGATCGGGTTAAATCGTATTCAAGTCAAAACAGATATTTTTTTAATACAGTTGGAAACAATTTCTTCCTATACTTTTTGGTCTTTCTGAAACAAATTACTGGGCTAGATACAAATATACAATTATAATATCATATTTACTTTACTCACAGTCTAATATCCTGAATGAAGTTATTTAGCAGACTTAATTCATTAAAGATACACTTTGGACGACCTTCAACCTCTTTGACGTGTTTCCTTTTTAGGCAGTGTTACCAGTTTAAGATAATGCATAACTCGAATCGACACATTCAAAAGTAAACGGGTAAAAATGTAGGAAATAAATAACCTGGTGAGGAAGCTCAAATCCCGGGTCATTTGGGAAGAGATTGCATAAAATGCTACTCTCCGGGCCCTCATTCGATCCCTCAACTCCAACGCAAACAACATTCAACTTCAACAAATACTCAAATTTTAATGCGATAAGCTTTGTAGATTTAGGATCAGATGCCTCATCATCATGTATTTGGAGGATGAGTTTAAGCGGGTGTGTTTGGTATATTCTTGCCGGATCAAGACTTTCTTTGACTTGGACTTTTTTTGGACGCTTTCTCCTCCTTTGGCCATCATCTTCCTCATCAGCCACATCATCTTCCAACTTGGAATTCTCTGTATTAGCATTGGATATGCCTGTAGCATCAAAATGCATTATTATTCTTTTCTTCTTAAAGGATGCACATATATAAATGAAGTAACACCAAATAAGAAAGAACAAGATATATGACTGTTTAAACACTTACCATTATCCTTATTGGCTTGTTGTCGGCAAAAGTATGAGCATCTTTCAAGCTTCCCACAATCTCAAGATCAATACTCTCGCCAAATGCTTCTTTATATGCCAACATTTGCGAGTAAATCACAAAAAGAGGAGGTGGAAGCAACTCCGCGGATTGATGCTGCTTTAGTTTCTTTGTGTGAAGAATTCCCAGTTGGTTCTGTACCGGCAAAGATGCCTTCTTCAAAGATTTAAGGTGTGAAGGAAGACTCGAAAGAAACTTTTTCCGGTTTGCAATGGTGTCCTGAAGGACTTTCTTTTTTCCTTCCAATTTCTCATGAAGTTTCGCCAATTCTTTTCGCTAACATATCATAGCAAAACAAACAGCAATAAAAAATAAGAATATAATCTATCATAGTAAGGAGAAGACATCGACTATTATATTGTGCTTGTTATTCAATGTATACCTGGTACAGCTCAAAGTTGAGCCTCTTAAGCATCAGATTGTGGGCACTGTCATTCGACTGTACGGAGTTTTTTATTTCTTCTGGTGCATCTTTGTAAAACTCTTCTTCAGGAACAAGTTCAATGTCCGGATACTTCGACTTAAAGTCTTTACAAGCCTTTATCGCTTTAACATAATGATTCTTCTCATACATAAGATTGTGGAGCTGCAGGGTTGTGAAGTCTACAGGTGCTTTCGCGTGTTCTGTTTCTGCTTTTACAAGATCTTCTTCAAGCAATATGGAACGATTTGCCTGCAATAAAATGAGGTAGATTGAATAAATTATACGTCAGTGTCCTTGTAACTTTTATGTAACTACTATTTAACTTCCTTTGACTTAAACACAAACATCAAAGGTCAAAACATATATGCAATTGAAAACAATACACATAAGAAGATCAAGTCATTTTACAAATAATTTTGTTCAAACTAAACCCTAACTTCTCAAAACGCTAGTACCACATCCTAAATCCACATAATCAACCAATACCATAACTCTAATAACTCAAAACTCAAACCCTCAACAATCTCTAAACTCCAATTTACAAATAAAAAATCAGTGTTCCGGAAACTATTATTTTACTTCCTTAATTTCAACAAAAACCTTGAAGATTATCGCAATTGCTCAACAGTGGAACCACGTCATAATTTAGACATGTTATATGTCAATTGTCAATGTTGCTGCAACCATAGTTATCAAAAGTCATCACCTTGACCGCCTAGGCCACCAATTTCCTAGAAGCCACCAGATCCCGCTTTTCCCTCCTAGATAAAAACAAGCCACAGTCTGATTTTTAAAACCTTAAAACCTAATCCCCTGACTAATATAATCGACCAAATACTTACCAATTTATAGAGATATATCTAAATCTCAATCAAATCTTCTTTTAAATATGTTTGATTTTTAAAAAACTTATAGGTATTGAATTATTCTCTAATATATAAACCCCTCAACTCTTACCATCAACTGATTTTGTCTACTACATAATTATCAAATGCGTGTTAATCCTTTTAGCAGATATGGCTAAATCAGTCGGTTTATATTTATATTATTTTGTAAGATGATTGTCATTTGTAATGATTTGGTGATTTTTTTTTATATGCGCTTTTTTTTTCCTAGGCCCGCACTTTTTTTGCGCTTCTTGCCTAGGCCACAGGCGGAGCCTAAGCGCCTTGAGTGCGCCTCACGCCTTTGATAACTATGGCTGCAACTATTATTTTACTTCCTTAACTTCAATAGAAACCTTTACAAAGTAAAACACATATATTAACAATTGAACATAAACAATAAACTTAATAAAATTAGGTCATTTGAAGATATATTTGCTCAAGCCTCAAAGTAACCCCTAAGTGCTCAAAGGCAGAACCACATCGTAAATTAAACATGTTATATATGTCAATGTTCTTGTACCTAGTACTTCCTTAACTTCAACATAAACTTAAAGATGTTAGGTCAATTTACAATTAATTTTCTTCATTGTGAACCCTATTTCTCAAAAGTAGAACGACAAAAACATATATGTCCTACTTCCTTAACTTCAACAGAAACCTCATACATTAAGACACATACGCAAATGTAAACAACAAACTTAAAAAAAAATAAGTCATTTTAGAGATGACATTATTCAGTGCAAACCCTAATTCAAAGCAGTTAATGCGGTAAAATATCGGATATTGGTCAAGGACCGATATTTGAGATATCGGTTATCGCGGTGAGATATTGGTAATTTTTATATCATACAGAATTAACATATAGCAATTTAACACTAACAATTTAATATACTCTCCTACCATTGACAAATTAACCCTTTTCCAACTTGCAAAACACTAACAATGGCATAGTTGTCAAAAGACATCGCCTCTTGCGCCTAGGCCCTTTTTTTAGGCGAGGCGATGCATTTGCGCTTTGAGTCGAGGAAATTGCGCTTTAATTCTCCAGGTGATAGTTTAGGCGCAAATTTCAGATGGATTCCCAAATTTCGGAGGGTTTCCAGCTAAATTCGTTAAATTATAGCTAGATTTCAGCCAAATTTCTACTTTTATCTAAGTAAAACTACTTCTATACACTAATACATCAATATTTTTAAACTTTTGATACTAACTAGATGAAAAATAGTATTACTTTAATATATTTTTACTTTATTTTCTTTGTTCGCTTTTTTATCTCAGGCCCTCGCTTTTATGCGCCTCATGCCTAGGCCCCAGGCGAGGCCTATGCGCCTTTGATAACTATGAACAATCGTAGCAAATAGGAACTTATTAAGACTTAAAACACTAGAATTTAACACTAAAAATTGACAATTAAGACTTAAAACACTAATAGAAGCAATAAGAAGAAAGACAAACAGAAGAATTAATAGAAAGATAAACTGATATCGGGAATATCAGTGATATATGGGTAAGATATCAGTCAATATCGCAGATAATATCGGTACCGATATTTTGACCAATATTTTGTACCGATATATCAGTTTATGACCGATAACCGATATATCGGTCGGCCGAGTTAACTACATAGCCCTAATTACTCAAAATGAATCCACTTCCTAAAACTGAACCCTAAAACTCTTGAAAACTAAAGGCACATCAAATTGAACAAAACACATTAACAATAAAAGATAAAATTGAGATTAAAAAAAGGTACCTTACGAAGGTTAACAAAGTTTAATAGCATCTGAGTAACGAGTTCAGGTAGCTGTGCTTTAATACCGTCACCTCCTTGTTTTTTTATTAAAAGCATATGTGCAATAATATCCTCGACAGAAGTGCGAGTGCTTTGTAACAGATCGTATGCTGACGTGTCTATTTTACGATCCGGTAATATCTCGCCGGGCTCAGCCATGTTTAAGTCCATTTCTTTGTTTGCTGTTCGACGCTGTCTCTGGTCGCCGCTGCTTTATTAGTAGTATTGTTCGGTGGTTTTTTTTTAATGAATGAATGATAATAGATATTTGGTCCAGTAGTCGTTGTTGGGCTTCTTAAGTTAGTGGGCTCATTATTATTATTATTATTATTATCACCAAAAATCAATAAAAATAATATAATAATTTGAAAAATAAACGAATATAAACATGGAAGAACATGCGCAATTTTCGTTCAATAAGATTGTGTCCTCGAAAAAATTAACAGTAAGACTATCCGGTGTGCAGACGAGGGAAGGGGAAGCCACGTAGGAAAAAGGTGGGACCGTGGGGATGGAGACGGGGCAGGGGCCGGTGTAGGCAACCGGAGACGGGGCATGTGATTGGTGGAGGCATTGGTGGGTGATGGTGATTGGTCCGTTCTATTTGTTCCGTTGGGGACGGGAGGGACCGGGGGGGACTTGGGACGGGGCAGGGGGCTGTGTAGGCAATCGGGACGGGGCAAAAAGCTTGGGACGGAGGTTGGGGTTGTCTGTATACCGGATAGCCTAATACTGAAAATGACGAATATGAACACATAATTTGGCTTTCATTTTTTTCTTGGAAAAATTAATAATAACACTTAGGTTAGTGGGCTTGGGCCTGTACTTTTTGTTGGGCTTTTTAGCTTTAGGGCTCAACCATTTTATTTGTTTTAGAGTAAAGTGCAAGAATGGTAATTGGAAAAAAAATAGAAAAAAAAAAACTAAAATTTTAAAACTAGTAATTAAGTATTGAAAATTACACAGATAGTCTCCATTTTTGCATTTTGTTGCTCCTTTAATCTATGACTCTATGGTTTAAACTCAGGCTACTTTCTCTTTGTTTAAAGCTTTGCTTCTACACCGTTGTTAGTGAGTTTTGCAGGTTGTTAAGATAGACTTTGAAGATCATTACCACATTCGAAAATCTTGTCACGATAGCAAGAATTTTAGTTAAAAATGATTAATTTTGTTATCTTTTGCATGTTTGCTAGTTCATGTGTATATTTATTTTTGCATTTAGTTAATAATAATAATAAAATCGGGTTAGATCATGAGGAAAATGTTAATGTCTCTTGAATAAGAGTTTGCATATATGAGAAATGGTAGGAAATTGGTTGTTGATGCCTATACATTAAATGGATCTCTAGGTGAGGATAACATAGCTAGTCTCTCTCTGATATGTTGATAGGCTCGAGTGTGCAATAACATAAATAAATGAATATGTGTTTAGTTTCCCATCTTGATGCTAATGGTTAAAAACTGAACCTTGCCAAACGAGGTTGAAATGGTTATTTTAGCACATGCCATGTTTATATTACTATGACACCTCCACTTTAATAAATCAGAAAAGGTAAATATATTACTTGCAAAAAGGAAGGAAATGTGAAAGGAAAAAAAACTCAAAGCAAAAGAAAAAATATATTGCATATCACGAGCAATGTTTATGGGATCAAAAGGGAGAAAGGTCTCCATCTTCGTACTTATAGCCAAAATAATGATTGGATGTTAAAAACTATTGTGTCATAGTGGTGATGGAGGGTTTCTCAAGTTGAGTTATTATGAATCGTAAATGGATCATGAGTCAAGTAAAGTGATGGCTACAGGTATCGGGTATAGGGACGGTTGAACCATAACGGGTAATCTTGTACAATATTATGCATAGCACATTTGGTTGGGATTAGACGGGTTCGTATTTGAAGTGAAGAAGCATATTGGCAATCGTAGTTGTTGTGTTCGTACTATAACCTGTTTGAAATGAAGTGCGATAAGATTAAAATATCAATTGTGATCTCAATGCAAATTCTTATTCGGGATGAAAAGTGATTAAGGTGAGATTAATTTGGGACCCTCATTCTTACACTTATAATGGTTTTTGGAATTCCATACATTGGGGACTATCTATCCCAAGTGTGGGGATGAGGTGAAGTGTCACACCCTCAAATTCCACTTGTGGAGTTTTACCGCGAGGTGCGTGACATACCAGGATCCAAGTCAACGGTCACAATAAACAACAACTATATGAATAAAATAACGTAACCAAACCATGCAGTTTAAAAGTACCAACTCAGTTGCAGCGGAAGCAATATAAGTTTACAATCCCCAAAATGTAAGTAAAAGACAAACGTTCAAAAGTTTAACATAATGCATGACACCTAGACGCCGTGAGACCCCGTGCGCCTATCCAAAGCTGCTACCTTAGCGACCTGAGAAAACATGCTAAAAATGTCAACATAGTATGCTGGTGAGTTCATAGGTTTTACAAAAACAGTTTCCATATGAGAGAAAGATCATTCCCGTTACTACTATGTTATATGAAAGTTAGCTAGACGCTATGTATTTTACTACTACGATTAAAACCGTTGCTGATTGTGTTGTTCCAATAGTGTGTACCCTTTGGACTACCGTCATCCCCGATAGACCCTGTGTGTTTGAGACAATATGCACCCGTCCGGCTCTCAGCCGACCCGGGTGGGGTTTGTCAGGCCCAATAGATCTATCCACATTTCCCCGCTATATACCCATATTAGTGGTTTCCTTGGGATTTAGATGAGGCGCATAGTAAACAAATGATAACCATAGTATAACATGATCTTTACATATCCAAAGTGTGTAGCGTGTTTCTCCGCCATGAGAAAGTGTGTGAAGTGGGGCTGTGAAACTCACCTTAGGTTGCGTTCTTGAAAACACAATAACTCGATAATGCGATGATAGTCCCTAATACCAACAACCTATCATAAAGTGTGTATGAGTGTTTTGACTAACAACCCACATGTTAACTAGTCCCCGATTGTCCAGGTCATGACTACGTATGTTTGAAAAATGTGTTTGAATGTTGACCCGACACATAAGATAGACTCGACATCCCGTTGGTGACCCGTTACACTAGTTGATCAAGTACATATACTTAACATACAAGAATTACACATAAAACACTTAGTTGCATCAAATTTCCATTTCTGCATCGAGGGTTCGAACCAAAAATGTAACATTTGGTTCAACCCTTTAGGTGGATCGAATGGGAGTTCAGAAACTTGGTTCGACCCTTCGATGGGTCGAACGAAATTTTAGTTCGACCCAACTGCTACTGCACCCTTGAAACGGACAAAATCCCATCAAAACAGTCCGAAAACGTCACGAAAAGTCACAAATAACAACAATTAACCATATCTACCCTAACCATATGCATTCATACAATTTTTACATCCAAAGCCATCCGTTTCACATATTAATCACAATCTTTCCCAAAATAGCAAATTATGGAAGTGTCATGATATACGTTAAATTACACATATAAAAGTCCCCGTTTAACTCCCATTTTGATACGTTTTTGACCTTATACACAGGAATTGGTACTTATTTGGGTATCTTTACGATTTCAGGTTTAAAATGATGTCCCGGGAGCATAACAGAAGGAAAAACGGAGTTTTCGGCGCGCGAACGACACCCAGAGCTCTGTGAGCGGCCGCTCACTCTCTGTGAGCGGCCGCGCGCGCATCCTGATATTTCTGGAAACCTTCTAGAAGGCCCACGTCAGCTAACGAGCAACTTGTCTGACCATCTGCAAAGTGAGCGGCCGCTCACAGCTCCCGCGCGGCCACTCACAGGCCCTGTTCAGCTATAAATCTCCCATTCAGCTCACTGATCAAGTATTGGGTCTTTGGGAGGCGATCTGAGGCGATTTTCTAGGCTAACGAAGTGCTGCACAGGCGTGGAACGAGCTCGAAAAGGCATCCGATCCATCTATCATCATCTAATCCATCACATTTGCATTTTTATGGTTTGATCCTATTATCTATTTAAGATCCGAATCTGATTTTGTATGTTACTTGTGATGTTTATCTAGTAGATTGTACGCCTACGGGCAAAAACAGTAGTATGTAGTACGTAGAAACAATCATTTGTGTAGTTAATCATGTCTTGTATGAATTTGGCGTTTTTCATGACTTAATCTTGATGATCATAATGCAACCTTGTTTCATTGTTATTGGATTTGTGATTGTGTTTGAATGACTTTGATGATTGTCGAATGTGTTAGGCGGATACATGTTGAAAAACCGTCCGTTTAATCGTCCGGTAGTAGACTAGTTAACTTGTTAGTAAGTTTACACCATGAAACTGTAACCGGGTATTGGTTTGGTTAAAGTCAGTCAGATAATGATTATGAATGTTTACCGGCACATAAAAGAGTCTAAAAAGCTTAATGGTGTTGTTACTAATATTTGACACGGTTAATGATCTTTGCTAGTTATTTTGGTTAAAATGGCGATCTTAGTAGATTTGTGTTCAAAGTTGGTAAAATGGAATAGGTTGTGAAATGCTCTACTTTATGCTAGTCTAGGTGGTTGTATTGTGTATTCGGTATTGCTTTCGTGAATTAGTGAGGTTAGAAAACTCTTAACAGATGACTAACTTATCTTTAGAAGATTTGCATGAGATCATATCAGCTGCTCGTTAATAAACAATTTGAGGTGGTTAACGTGTGTTTATCGTGTTAGCTTTCCGTATAGTTGTCATGTTAGGATTCCCGAAAGGGATACTAATTGTCTGAAAATGGGAATGTTGATCACACGCCTTTGTATCATATAGATGACATGCTAGGATTAATAGTATTGCGTATTTATTAGTTATATTTTGTATTTGGAGTCTAACATATTTTAATTCATGTTTCTTAGAATTAAACAAACTTCAAACTATCTTTTCTTACTGGTGAATCGGGGATAGAGTTTTAGTACCATTGCTCCGCGCGCGTCCATGGATCGATATCTGGTTCTTATCTGTACATTACTACATATATGACAGGGTACACTTGCCCTATTGTGTGTGTTTTAATATTAAGGTCTAAACCATTTTTATAAATATTAAAGCAGAAATGTGTGTTAAAATTCAGTGAAAAATATGTATAGTATCGCACACGTCATGTCACATCAATTGCATGAAAACTTTACCTAAAATGGAAACTATCAATTTATCATCATATACAGATCATTAAGCACATATTCATATGTATTAGTGAACCCCCAATCATATCATCATCATCATATTCATGAACAAACCCTAAATCTAATCTAAAATCCCTAAAATAGGTGAAAATCCATCAAAAATCAATTAGACATCAAATCGTCCACAAAACATGTTCCAAATCAGTACCAAATCATCTACATAACATCTATACATCATTCCATATTATGTAACACATAAAAAAATCGTTCAACATCATTAACATTGGGGTTTTTGTAAGAAAACTCATTATTCATATATAGATTTAGTTTAGAAAGATGTTAGAAAGGTTTTTATCCATGAAAACTCATTTGAATCAGATCTGGACACTTAGGGTTTGATAAAAACGTATGAAATTTGATTAAAAAGGGTTTAGATGATGAACACACCTTGATTTTTCACTTGTTTTGATTATAGGACGTGTTTAAGCTTTAGGATCTGAAAAACAAGGGCAAAAACTCCTTTATATAGGTTTGGGATTGAGAGAGAGCACTTAGAGGCGAGTTAGGGTTGTGAAATGATGAAAATGTGGCAAAGTGTTGTATTTATACTCAGGTTTGGTTCGACCCTTCTCAAGGTCGAACCAAATTATTTTGTTTTGGTTCGTGCCTTCTTTGTCTCATTCGACCCTATACTAGGTCGAACCAAAACCCCAGGTTTCTTGTTTGATCTTTTGATTCATAATTTTGCAATTTTAACTCATGCAAACACATCTTAACACATAAGCAAGCATTTTTAACATATGTTAACATACCTAGTCATATAAACATGCATTCACAAGTGGTACATCATTCATAGAGCATTCAATACTTGATAATTCAATCTAACTATGTAATTTCACCAACAACGGGACTCAAGACTCGTGTGTGTGTTTCCTCCAATGATTTCCTCGAACCATTGAACCCTAGACAATACGTAAGTGTAAATCAACTCTCGATGATTCCCCGAATCATCAAACTGACTCAACTGACCCAGTCAAGTACGTTAAGTAAATGTTTTCGCTAAGGTAGACTTATATGTTTGTAAAAGTATTAACCTGAGTTTGTTGGGTGTCACAGGAAGCATGGGGGTGATGACTCACAAAATTAACATATAAAACAGGCATAAACAGTCTCATAATAGGGTAGAATTAGGCTTATATTATTGATAATTGATGCTTAATTCATTCCTATTTATATTTCTCAGGAAACTAGAGCTCCAAGCTGGAAACAGAGGATTTTCAGGCAAAAACAAGCAAAAACTGGAGATTCCTGAAGATACGAGACTTAGATCCTGTTCCCTGTATGTTTGAAGACAATCCCGGGACTCAAACAGTGATAAAACCAGTCCGGGAGTGACCCAGCACGCCCACACACACTTGCGCGGAGGCCCTGCACGTTAGAAGACAACGCAGCAAGCTTGGAAAGCAAGAAAACGTACTAAAGACACTTGCACGCCCATGCCACATCACTGGCACGCCACGCTTAGCTGAAACGTGTTCCCCAAGGCTTGAAACGACAAAATCTGACATTTTACTGATGTGCACGCCCGTGCCAACTCTTGGCACGCCTGTGCACAGACAAAAAGTACAGATAAAGACAGAACTGCAGCAACAGAAAGTACCTGAGACAGTATGCACGCCCGTGCCAACACTTGGCACGCCCGTGCTACCCCAGGGAGGTCTATAAATAACAAGCTAACCCCCACCATTTGTTCATCCCTTCTTGTGCTCTCTTGGGGCCGAACTCGAAGCTTCTTCCAGAGATCTTGGGGTCTTGTGGGAGGCCTTCTGGCCATCCTAACATCCCTCAATGGTTAGCCCTCATCCTATCTTGATCGGCTTGGCCAAGAAGAGGATCGTAGAGTAGTGTGACGCCCACACCCAGATAAGGATGCACCATACACAATTGATACCAACTTACAGATAAAACTTCTTATTTATTAATATTAATATAAACTCCAAGGTACAAAAGTTGGAAACTTAAGGTACAAAACGTTATCAACTATTCCTAGCCGGTGATATAGAACTTTTTCATCAAACCACACGAACTAGCATATCTATTCCACTTGTCACACGGGTCCGGGATAAACATCATGCGCAAGAACTAGCCATCTCTACCTGTCACACATGCTTAAAAATGACGTCAGACAATGCTGGTGAGTTCATGAATATACACAAGTTATAAACCACATTATTTCAATTATTCATGACTTGTACCCGACCATGTCATCATAACCCCGTGTCAATCTGGCACCCTCAACGGGTCCTTGACACCTGATGTCAATCTGGCACCCTCATCGGGTCCTTGACATTTTACGTCAATCTGGTACCCTCACTGGGTCCTTGACTTACATTACCATACAGTTAATGCCAGCTACACCGCAGCGTAGTACTGACAAATCCCACCGCAACGGCACATATAAGGGTCCCCATATATCGTGTATGTATGTGCAGATTATATGCATGCGTACAACAGTCATGAATACAATTATAGCAATTACCAGTTAGGACAAGCATGCTCACATAGTAAAACATTCATAAACTCACCTGTTTCACGGCTGCTTAACACCTTGTTATTCCAATTGGGTACTACCTCAGGATCCTGATACAATTACATCATCCTAGGTTAGGTAATGGTTCACCTAACTAGTTAGTATCATGGTTGGATACTGGTTAACGCTGCCTTGTTTAAGCATGGGTGATCAGTCCATGCCTAACTAAGGCTAGGCTACTCAATACCCACCCTTAATAATAATTCTAATACCTAAAAATAATAATGCTAAACTACTACTAATAATACTAATAAAAATAATTATTGACAAAGCATAGACTTAAATGAGAACATACCTCAAAACTATATACGGCACGGTGATGTAGAGTCTCCCTACTCGTGCTCCTACTCGCGCTCTAAAATTGACTAATAACAACACCCAACGGGGTATCGTACGCTAGGGATCCTCTTATATTAGAGTGTTCCCAATTAAATTTAGTGTACCTAAAACAAAACCTATACCTATGTATTTATAGGAAGGAATGACTCTTAGAGTTTCTATAAGGTTTCGATGTGGGATGAATTTGTCCATCTTGCCTACTTGCTTCACATATACAAACTCCAAGTGTTCGATGTGGGACATTTTCTTTGTTAAGTTTAATGCTTTCTATTTATAAGAGGTAAGATCCATAGTATAAATGTTTTCTATTTCAAAGGTGATATGCACGTACAGCATCTTTCTACCATTTTTTTTTTGAAAATTAACCTTCATTAAAAAACGGCAAGCAACTCAAAACCGAGCGCCGCCAACTACACACACATATACAATGGATACTTAGCCCAATCCTTCCAATCTATACAATTAAATTTTGATCTATTCTTTAACCATAAAAACGCCTTAGACTTAACTACGGCCACCATATCCATAACCCTCTTCTCCTTCCCTTGAAAAATAACTTCATTCCTAGAGGTCCATATAACCCAAGACGTGATCATCACTATGCCGCGAACTATTTTCTTCCTCCATTTACCACCATGAACATTATTGTGTAACAGGAGAACATCATCATATTCGAAGGCGAAAAACGGGTCCAACCTGCACCACTTACAAACACCACTCCAAACACCATAAGCCGTCCCACACCCCACCATCAAATGATTCAAATCTTCCTCCTCCAATCTGCAAAAGCTGCACGAGACATCAGAAATGTTGAACCTCCTACTAACCAACGCCACTTTGGTAGGTAACCGATCTAAAGCCGCTCTCCAAACTGTCAAGTTAACTTTCAATGGAACCCAACTCTCCCAAACAAAGTTATTAGACGCCGGAACAACTCTGTCAGCCATTAACATCTCTTTGCAGCCAGCAACGGAAAACATACCTGAGCCCCCATCCTCCCAAACCCACGAGTCACTGATGTCCCCAAACTTGAACTGCAGCAATAAACGTTGTAAATCTTGAAATTCCGAAAGTTCCTCCACCGATCTCAGACCTCTAATCCACTGCCCTTTGAAAACCAAACCATCTTCACATCGCATAATCCTATCTTGAATTCTGCACCTTTTGTGTTTTTCTAATTTGTACAAGCATGGCCATCTATGTTTAAGAATACCCTCACCAAACCACCTGTCAGTCCAGAAGCAAATTTTGTTTCCGAAACCAACATTGCCTCTGATCCACTGATGAAACTTCTTACCTTTTAAGTCTTTGTCTTCCAATAATGAAACAATCGTTTTCCAGCACCCAGTGATCGTTTTTTAACCGGCAACCAGCACCAAACACCTCTACCCCCATGAATCAACTCTATCACATTTCTCCACATAGCATCCTGCTCAAGAGTGAACCTCCAACCCCATTTTGCCAACAGCGCAAAATTAACATCTTGTAATCTAGCTATCCCCAAACCACCATTTTTCTTAGGATTACACACCTTATCCCAAGAAACCCAATGAAGTTTCTTAACCTCTTCTGTACCAGACCATAGGAAACTACGCATCAAACGCTCCACTGTTTCTACTACCTTTATAGGAGCCTTATAAATAGAAAGATAATAAATAGGCAAGCTAGAGAGCACTGACTTAATCAATGTCAACCTGCCCCCCATCGATAAAACATTGGCTTTCCATGAAGACAACCGGTTACGAACCGTATCAATCACTGCACTCCAATGGCAAATCCTGGACATGTTAGCACCCACCCTTATCCCCAAATAATCAAACGGAAGTGTACCCACCTTGCACCCCAGAATCTCAGCCATACCCTCCACTTCATTACTCTCCACCCCAATCCCGTACAGAAACGACTTCCGAATATTAATTTTAAGCCCCGAGCAAAGATGAAAAACACGAAGGACCCTAGCCACATTCTCCACGTTTTCTCTAGACCATTCCCCAACTAAAAGCGCATCATCGGCGTAAAATAAATGTGTCAGTGGTTTCACCTCATTTTTAAAATAAATCCCCTTTATTTCCCCAATGAAACCGCTTTCTCAATTAAACAATGTAATATCTCCATGACCACCAGAAACAAAAAAGGCGAAAGAGGGTCACCTTGCCTGACGCCTTTTCCACACTGAAACTCAAAGGTAGGCGCCCCATTGACCAAGATAGCCGATCTAGCAGATTCTAAAATACCTTTCATCCACAAAATCCATCTCTCATGAAAACCCATCTGATCAAGCGTCTTTAACAAAAAACCCCAATTGACGTTATCATACGCCTTTTCAAAATCCAACTTCAACATAAAAGCCCGATTACCCGTCTTCTTAATCCACCCGATGGTCTCGTTAATAACCAATGGCCCATCCAAAATGAACCTGTAACATCGCAAAAATTTTTCCCCCAAATTTTTATACACAAAGCCCTCGTTTTATACGTCTTTTTTATACAATGTGCCTAACACACAACATATATATATATATATATATATGTATTTATAATAATAATAATAATATTTCATATTTTAGTTAATGGTAAATATATATATAATTTCGTTTCAAATTTCATAAAGTCGCCAATTATCGATGTTTTATCATGTTTTAAAAATATTTCGTGACGTTTTCGGGTTTATACGATCCAACTATATACTTATAATAACATGATATTAAAGGAAAAGTTACCAAAAAAATAGATGGTTGGGACGGGGTTCGAACCCGCGTCCCAATCGGCCCAAGCCTTAAACACATATTCCCACACCAACTAGGCCACACACATATCTGATTCTTTTTCCACCCGTTTTTAATTTAACAAAACCCTTAAACCTTTCAGTTGACTATCACAAGTCAACAAGACACCATGATTCAAATTCGTGCATAATACGCGTGATTCGTTTATGGAAAGTTCTCATGCCGACACCCTAACTTATTCCCCACGAATTCCAGCCATTAAGACCTTCCAATTCAGTGTTTATACGCGAATAATTGTTTAATGGGTCAATAGTTTCCAATTAAACGAATACGAATTATTGTTATAAATTGAACCCTCAAACACAATCACTAGACACCGATAATCATTACCCCACCACCAATTTCTGTTAATCATTCGTGAATCGTTCGAATTGAGCTCGTGTTTGACTCCACGATTGACCAATCCATTCGAAGCCTTAACCACATTGTAAGTACTAATTATTGTTTTGGTTTTGTTAATCGGCCCCTAACAAGCAATAGCCCCATCATTGCAGGGGCTATTGGTTATTAATTCGATCGATTGATAAGCTAGGGCTCTTGTTCGTTTTGGGGATTTTTGACTCGACGCTATCATCATTTAAGTTTAAAACAAAATCAATTCCATCACCAACTGATGTACAGATCAGTTGGTTATGTTGTGTTACTCAAAAACTACGAACCGGAATTCATCTCTGGTTCGATTCCCTCACATGCCTTTTTATTTTGTTTTGTTTTTCAGTTATGAAACAGACATAGAAAACCTTGTAATTATTTGAATCCAAAATTCATTGTTCTCAGGGTCAGACCAGTTGGTCTGGCCTGTGATTGTAAGACCCATGAACCGGCCAGGGACTCGGGTTCGAGCCCTGGCACATGCAACCTTTTTATTTTATTTTGTTTTCTTTACGTCTTGTTACTTACATATTCAATATTAATTTTTAAATAAGTTTTAAATACTAAACATGGTTTATAAATTCTATAAAATTTATTTTAAGTTATTCTGATGATAAAGTTATTTATCCAACTTTTAGTTTTTCAAAAATAATTTATTTATTATATATAATAAATAATTCAAGTTTATCCAATTTTATTTATAAAATCCTATAAAAATATCAAAACGATTATATAAATTACCACAAAAATTACTCTGAGTTTTTATAACATTAAGCTTTTCTGAAATAGTTTTTATTTCTGAAAAATCATTCATTTAATATTTTTAACCAATTTTTGTTAGTTTTAATCATAAATAAATCATAATAAATTCATTTTTCAATATTTTTGTACCAAAATTTTATATAAATTATTTCTGATTATTTGGAACAGAAATATAATTTTTAACATAATGATTCTGTAAATTTAATATTTTTAAATATTAAAGTGGTATTTCGACGAAATAGAAATAAATAGATTTAATATTCTATTTTTATGGAAATAATTTTATAAAAATTATTTTCATACTTAAAACTTATTATTGTGACCATCTTTAATTTAAAATTTACAAAAAGACTTTTGTTTATTTATTTATCAAATTTCTCTTATTTATTAAACAATTTATTTATTAATCAAACGAACACTTATCCCCAATTCGAAACCCTAGAATATATTCGTAGACTAGAAAGACTTAGACATATTTATTACCTCAATTATAGGGTAATACTTGGCATCGTTGGGCAACACATATTCTATTTTCACGAGACATAACATTTTGCTAAGGTGAGTTTACATAGCCCCTTTTCTATTTATCACAACTTTTGGGGTGAAACATGTTACAACATCATTTATGCAATTCAATCATCAATGTGTCTATGTGTTTTTCTATGTTGCATTATGTCTTGAACATGACTAGGGTAAGCACAATTCTAGCATAATCATTAACATTGATCAGCCGACGGTATACATTGATAGATCTATTGGACTGACAATCCCACCCGGATACGTGCCTCCTACAAAGGTAGCGTGGGTGTTTGTTACTGCAACATAAACGAGTGAACCATGAGCGTATGGGATGTACCACAATACAACAGTCACAAGGGTTGATTATGCACTCGATTTACTTCTAGTATGTTTTCACATATGGACTAGACTTGCCATGACACATGAATTGCACAACAATTTTATTCGATTATCAAAACCTATGTAATTCTCACCAACTTTTGTTGACCCAAAATATTTTCAACTTAACATGTTTCAGGTTCTACTTGCTTGAAGATTTGAATTAATGCTTGAAGATGTGTGCATAGTTTTATTCAATTTGATGTACGAATTCTTGTAGAACAATTGTATGTAATTTATTTAAATCATATAATGAAATTTATTATTTACCATGAGCTACTGAACAATCATCAATACGTGACATCCCGATGTTTCCGCCATCGGTTGGGGTGTTACAGATTGGTATCAGAGCCATGGTTATAGGGAATTAGGTTATTAGAAAAATAATCTAGTCTATAACCATAGGATTATAACCAGTATTTGCTCCTTTTACTTGCTATTCTCTATCTCCCTCCTACTTCTTATCCCTACTTTAACCCCTACAAGAAGATTGCTCTCCATCACTGGATCCACTCTTAGACTAATAAGACAAAATCCTCAGGCTTAGCCTGAACCACCTTGAGATCTCGTCGAAGTTCTAGATTTTAATAACGAACACGTGCACTCTGGAAGGGTGAACGCCTGTATTCTGAGTCTTCTGTCTAGGCTGGCATTGCGCATATATCCCAATCAGACGAGGGACCCGGATGCCTACCTGGGAATTCTCGGGATGAGTGTTCACTTATGGACTAAAGCATGTCTTCACTATGTTATTAGAATCTAGAATCTTTGATAAGTCAACGTTTTCGTTTATTCGTTTTAATTAATGAATAAATGATTACATTCCTTATATAACCTCATTCATTTCATTGTGTCTCTTACAGATCATGCTTCCACGTCGCAGCGCTCGCCTTAACAGTGGTGACAATCGTGATGAAGGGAGTAGCAATCACAACCAGAACCACGACACCAACCACCACAACAACAACAACAACAACAACAATGGTTTCGATGCCCAACTAGCTACAATCATTTCCCAACAAATGGCGCAACAAATGGCAACTCTGGTTCCTAACTTGGTGGCTCAAGTCATCCAGATGAACGGAAACGGCAACGGAAACGGCAGTGGAAACGGAAACGGCAATGGAAACGGAAACGGCAATGGAAACCACAATGGGAACGGGAATGGAAACGGGAATGGTCTCCCAGCTTGCACTCTTAAGCACTTTAATACCTGTAATCCTCCCAAGTTCAGTGGAGATGAAGGAGCTACTGGCCTTCTACAATGGTTCGAGGGTATTGAGAATACCTTCATTAACAGTGAGTGCCCCGATAACTTTAAGGTCCGTTATGCTATGAGTGTTCTTCACAAACGAGCACTCACTTGGTGGAATGAGGAAAAGCGCACCAGAGGAGCTGAAGTTGCACTTGCTATGACTTGGGATCAAGTCAAGGAGATTATGAAAAATGAGTTCTGCCCACGCAACGAAATCAAGAAGTTGGAAGACGAGTTTCACGATCTTGTCCAAGATAGTGGAGAAAACCTTGCCTACAACACTCGTTTCCACGAACTTAGCCTACTGTTACCACACAAAGTCACCCCCTTGCCTATTGCAATCGAAAAATACATTGGTGGCTTACCCATGAAGATTCAGGATACGATGTGGGGAAGGAACCCTGCTACTCTGGAGGAAGCAAAGCGTTTGGCGGCCACCCTAACAGATAACCATGTGAAGGCAGGAACCCTGACCCGGAAAGGGGAAAAGAAAACTGTTGCGAAGGATACCCCCCAACCTGCCGTGGAAATCAAAACTGAGGCCTCAACCAACGGAAAGTGCAAGGCCAGGAATTTTGCAATAGACACCACTGTCCCACCCAACAAGAAACGATACAACGGGAACCAACCTAAGTGTGACACCTGCCAGTATCACCACCCAACCCAAGTGCCCTGCCAATTGTCAAAGGTATGGGCATCTTGCGGATGCTTGTCGTATTCCTGCTACAAACGCCCTTGCTGCTCCAAATAACCTCGCTAGGGACCCTCCAGCTACTTAACAGCAAACCCCACCATTTGAATGATGTCTGCTTTTTTTTTAATTCTATGTATTGACACCTTTTGATTCAAGTAATAAATTCGAGTATTATCATAACATCTGAATGCATGCTTGTTTGAATGTGAACTAATTGCTATATCTATATTTAAATCATACTTGCTTACTTGTACAACAATTAGTTGACTACCAAACAACCTACTCAACGATTGGTAGAGGTCATCATGTCTTTCCAACAGTCGGGAGAGGCCCTACAACCTGCTCAACGACTGGTGGGGACTATCGAACCTGCTCAACAATCGGTGAAGTCATAAAAGAACGCAAAACCCTAATGTAAGGTAAATTGGTAATTACGGTCCGGAACGTAATCATGAATTTACAGGTACGTTAAGGTAGTGTGAAATTCTATCAAGGTTTTTGGTAGTTGACCAACTATAAACCTTAGTTGCCTAGTAGTTCGTTTATTCTTTCAATAGTCCATCGACTCATATAGGACTCCAAAAACTTAAGATTCTTATCGCAATTTCAAATCCTACCCTCATATCCAAATTATTTGAAACAAGATTATTCTATTCACGTCAAGCCTTAACACACATGTCCTAATTTCTATCCAATCCCCTTCAAACCCTGTGTTTTCGATAAACTTCGGGACGAAGTTTCCACAAGTAGGGGAGACTGTAACATCGCAAAAATTTTTCCCCCAAATTTTTATACACAAAGCCCTCGTTTCATACGTCTTTTTTATACAATGTGCCTAACACACAACATATATATATATATATATATATGTATTTATAATAATAATAATAATATTTCATATTTTAGTTAATGGTAAATATATATATAATTTCGTTTCAAATTTCATAAAGTCGCCAATTATCGATGTTTTATCATGTTTTAAAAATATTTCGTGACGTTTTCGGGTTTATACGATCCAACTATATACTTATAATAACATGATATTAAAGGAAAAGTTACCAAAAAAATAGATGGTTGGGACGGGGTTCGAACCCGCGTCCCAATCGGCCCAAGCCTTAAACACATATTCCCACACCAACTAGGCCACACACATATCTGATTCTTTTTCCACCCGTTTTTAATTTAACAAAACCCTTAAACCTTTCAGTTGACTATCACAAGTCAACAAGACACCATGATTCAAATTCGTGCATAATACGCGTGATTCGTTTATGGAAAGTTCTCATGCCGACACCCTAACTTATTCCCCACGAATTCCAGCCATTAAGACCTTCCAATTCAGTGTTTATACGCGAATAATTGTTTAATGGGTCAATAGTTTCCAATTAAACGAATACGAATTATTGTTATAAATTGAACCCTCAAACACAATCACTAGACACCGATAATCATTACCCCACCACCAATTTCTGTTAATCATTCGTGAATCGTTCGAATTGAGCTCGTGTTTGACTCCACGATTGACCAATCCATTCGAAGCCTTAACCACATTGTAAGTACTAATTATTGTTTTGGTTTTGTTAATCGGCCCCTAACAAGCAATAGCCCCATCATTGCAGGGGCTATTGGTTATTAATTCGATCGATTGATAAGCTAGGGCTCTTGTTCGTTTTGGGGATTTTTGACTCGACGCTATCATCATTTAAGTTTAAAACAAAATCAATTCCATCACCAACTGATGTACAGATCAGTTGGTTATGTTGTGTTACTCAAAAACTACGAACCGGAATTCATCTCTGGTTCGATTCCCTCACATGCCTTTTTATTTTGTTTTGTTTTTCAGTTATGAAACAGACATAGAAAACCTTGTAATTATTTGAATCCAAAATTCATTGTTCTCAGGGTCAGACCAGTTGGTCTGGCCTGTGATTGTAAGACCCATGAACCGGCCAGGGACTCGGGTTCGAGCCCTGGCACATGCAACCTTTTTATTTTATTTTGTTTTCTTTACGTCTTGTTACTTACATATTCAATATTAATTTTTAAATAAGTTTTAAATACTAAACATGGTTTATAAATTCTATAAAATTTATTTTAAGTTATTCTGATGATAAAGTTATTTATCCAACTTTTAGTTTTTCAAAAATAATTTATTTATTATATATAATAAATAATTCAAGTTTATCCAATTTTATTTATAAAATCCTATAAAAATATCAAAACGATTATATAAATTACCACAAAAATTACTCTGAGTTTTTTATAACATTAAGCTTTTCTGAAATAGTTTTTATTTCTGAAAAATCATTCATTTAATATTTTTAACCAATTTTTGTTAGTTTTAATCATAAATAAATCATAATAAATTCATTTTTTAATATTTTTGTACCAAAATTTTATATAAATTATTTCTGATTATTTGGAACAGAAATATAATTTTTAACATAATGATTCTGTAAATTTAATATTTTTAAATATTAAAGTGGTATTTCGACGAAATAGAAATAAATAGATTTAATATTCTATTTTCATGGAAATAATTTTATAAAAATTATTTTCATACTTAAAGCTTATTATTGTGACCATCTTTAATTTAAAATTTACAAAAAGACTATTGTTTATTTATTTATCAAATTTCTCTTATTTATTAAACAATTTATTTATTAATCAAACGAACACTTATCCCCAATTCGAAACCCTAGAATATATTCGTAGACTAGAAAGACTTAGACATATTTATTACCTCAATTATAGGGTAATACTTGGCATCGTTGGGCAACACATATTCTATTTTCACGAGACATAACATTTTGCTAAGGTGAGTTTACATAGCCCTTTTTCTATTTATCACAACTTTTGGGGTGAAACATGTTACAACATCATTTATGCAATTCAGTCATCAATGTGTCTATGTGTTTTTCTATGTTGCATTATGTCTTGAACATGACTAGGGTAAGCACAATTCTAGCATAATCATTAACATTGATCAGCCGACGGTATACATTGATAGATCTATTGGACTGACAATCCCACCCGGATACGTGCCTCCTACAAAGGTAGCGTGGGTGTTTGTTACTGCAACATAAACGAGTGAACCATGAGCGTATGGGATGTACCACAATACAACAGTCACAAGGGTTGATTATGCACTCGATTTACTTCTAGTATGTTTTCACATATGGACTAGACTTGCCATGACACATGAATTGCACAACAATTTTATTCGATTATCAAAACCTATGTAATTCTCACCAACTTTTGTTGACCCAAAATATTTTCAACTTAACATGTTTCAGGTTCTACTTGCTTGAAGATTTGAATTAATGCTTGAAGATGTGTGCATAGTTTTATTCAATTTGATGTACGAATTCTTGTAGAACAATTGTATGTAATTTATTTAGATCATATAATGAAATTTATTATTTACCATGAGCTACTGAACAATCATCAATACGTGACATCCCGATGTTTCCGCCATCGGTTGGGGTGTTACAAAACCGGCCTTTCAAAAAGGCTGATTGAGACGATGAGATCACCGTATTTAAAACCTTCTTGATACGCAAAGCAACCACCTTAGATATAGTCTTACTAATGATCCCAATCAAATTAATAGGGCGGTAATCTGAAAGCCCCACTGGCGTCTTCGACTTCTGGATCAAAGTAATAAATGAAGAGCTACATCCTTTACTAATGGAACCCGCCTCAGAAAAATGGTCAAATAACTTAATAAAGTCTTCTTCAAAAAAAGCCCAAAAGAATTTCACAAACCTGAAGTTGAAACCATCCGGCCCCGGGGCCCGATCCGACCCACAATCGAAGACCGCTTCCTTGATTTCATCTCTAGAAAATCTATCAATAAGCGCATCCCGATCAGAACTCGACAGACGTTTCACATTATCACCCTCGAAAACCGGTCTATCTTTCACCCTCTCCATGAAATGAATACGAAAGTGTTTTAGCACCTCTTTCTTAATCAAAGAAGGCTTTGACACCCACGACCCATCAATCATCAAGCCCGGAATAGCATTTGTCGCCTTTCTACCATTTACAACTCTATGAAAAAAGGCCGAATTTTCATCACCCTCCATAGCCCATTTAACCCGAGATTCTATTTCAAGTCTCTATTATTACACAACTCAATAAAATCGACCCCCTTCTTACATTCCTCCCACACCCAAACCTCCTCTTCTTCTAAGTCTCGAGTCTCCACCTCCTTCTCCAACTTCTCTATATCTTCTTTTAACACCCTCAACTCCTCCCCTTCCGCACTGAGTTTATCTCTCCACCAATCTTTAAGAATATGGCGAAGAAATCTAAATTTAGCGTTAATAGTAATATCTGGTAAACCCTCTACCTCAAAACCATCAAGCGCATCCACATTCACCTTCTCACACCCCTCTCTGGACAACCACGAATTAAACCACCGAAATGGTTTTGGACCAAAGTTAGTGTCATTCACCGTTAGGATGATAGGGCAATGGTCCGATAATTCTCTATTTAAAGCCCTCAAGCATGCCATCGGCCATCTGTTAAAAAAGTCTTGACACACCAAGAACCGATCAATCTTACTAAGCTTATGATCTCTACCCTTCCCAGCCAAGTAAGTGAATTTAAAACCCCTCATAACATACTCCATCAACCCCAACGAGTCAATAAAATCATTAAAATCCGAAGCAATTTCCTGATTGAACTTAGAATTCCTACGTTCTTCAGGATAACGGACCGCATTAAAATCTCCAAGTAACACCATCATTCCCTGTCTACTAGTAACAAAATCAGTAAGCTCCCCCCATAAACATCTTTTCGCCCTGCTCGCTGAGGAGCGTATACATTAATAATATTAATGAGTGACCCATCTGAAACCAAAAACCCACTCGTAGCCAACCAGTGTTGACCCTGTTGAACAGTAGCTTTTTTAAACACCTTTGGGTTCCAAATATTCACAATTCCACCCGATCTTCCTACAGCATCCCCGACATCAAATTCCAAACCCCCATCCCCCAAAACGGAATCAAATCACGTAAAGAAAGCCCTGAAACATGCGATTCTTGTAAACCTAAGAAATCAATACCATACCTTTTACGAAGCCCTCTGGTCCACCCAGCTTTCCCATCCCTTCTCATGCCTCTAATGTTAATAGAAAGGAAATTCATTTGACACCCCTTTGTACTCCTTCACCCAAAATAGCCTCTTTAACCAACTCCTCATGACCTTGAAGGTTGACACCCAGCCGATTCCCCATTCTAATAGTTTGATCGAGCTCATTATTATTAACCCTACTGTCATTAGAAACTCCAGTCTCCACAGGCACATGCTCCTCTTCTACCGAGTTAAGAATAGCAAACACATTAGGAGTTACAAAATTACTATTTTGTCCTTCAAAACAAATAGAATTATCTTCTACATCCTCCTGGAAGTCTGCCTCCGAGTTTGGGCCATCAAAATCCCCTGGGCCCACTGGTTTGGACTTTTTAACCTCTTTAGCCTTTTCAAGGCTACTAGAATATTGTAAATGGGCCCGGCCCAAATCCGAATCTACTGGTTGCTTCTTCTTTCGCTTGTTAATCTTGGAAACAAAATCCCCCATATTATTTTCATTTAATGCCTTTTCAAAATCAAACTTGTTTCCTGGAATGAAATCTTCACCATTATTGCCTTCCTTAACAGTTTCCTCCAATACCGCCTCATTATGACTTTCCAAATTAGAATTTGAAACCGCCGACCCAACAACCGGATCCGAAGCACCGTAACCTCCATTGGCCGGAATCTCCCCAGCCACCTCACCGAAGACTTCAACCGTTCTTCCTACATGTCTTCCAGTTCCTCATTAACCGGTATCTGGGACGCCGGCTCTGAGTCTACGTCTTCATTATCATTCACAACATGTTCTTCATCATCAACGAACGTCGGAACCCAATCACCTGCTTCCTCCGAAACCCATACACGAAACTTTCTCCCCCTCCACTGTAAAGTTATCTCTTCCGCTACTCTTTTACCTTCTCCCATAATCACCCCAACATAGTCATAAGAAAGGTCTTCATCACTATCCGATCTAGTAGGTCTATGAACAATCCTCCCAAACATCTCCCCTACCTTGGTAATGACCTCACCATGCATCAGTTGAAGCGGTAACCCATGAATCTTCAACCATGCAAGGCGTTCGAAAGCTAATGATTGCCCCACCCAAACCGAAATCGACGAGAACCGGCCTAAAACCTCTTTAGCAGCCGCCATTACAGGCTGAGCAGTCTCCTTATTATCATAAGAAACCATAACAGAGAGACCACCCAAATATTGCACCGAGCCCACCTCATCACAAAGATTCTTAAGGATATTGTTAATATGTTTCAACGCATCAAAGTCTATCATCCGCATAATCAAAGCCCTACCATGATTGTGACTGAAAGAATTAATCCGATCATCAATAGCAACAACCTTCTGAATCTTCTCCTCGTTACGTCTCCCCGTTAACATGTCCTGAAACGATCTGCCTTCTTGCGTAAATGCACTTGTACTCGGCCTCTCTTCTTGTTTCTTCTCCATATTACCCTCCTTGCCACCATTCTTTCTAAACTCTCTCGGAGGAGGAACAAACTCACCCTCTTCCAACGTAAACCTAGCCACATTCGCACGTAAAGTACAATCTCCCATACGAACACTACACAGTTTCCCAACCATCTCCTTGGAATCTTTGACATCAATGAACTTGTTAAGTTTATTGTTGTAGTATTATTGTTATATATATATAAACTACGTCACTCGTTTTTCTCTTATAACTTCTAAACTATAACGTTTTACGAACTTTCGAATATATCCATAAGACGAGCTAATTTTTATCTACGCTTTGACCTAAGTTTCATTAAAATAGAGTATGGTCAAATATAATATCTTTTGTTAATCTAACTAAACGGTCTTTTATATTACTATTGGCTCGGCTAGATTCTTATATATCAAATAATCATACTATTCATGACTAGATTATAATTAACTCATGACATAACTTTCATAAACATTTTTATTTTATTTGATCACAAAACAGGGTGTTACAAGTAGTTCATATGCAATAAAACATCGAGGGTCATGAGGTAGTTAGATGCATAGCACTTGAAGATGGAGAGCTTGTCTATGAGCAGCCATGTTCTTGGGTTGATCATTCGATATGGTTGTATCTTTCTATAATTATGAACCCATTTCGATATGTAGACTTTTATTATTATTAGTAGTAGTTTATTTTTAGTTATTTGTTGTGTTATCTTCTTCTAATCTTTATTTGTTTATCTTTGTGGTAGGTTTGAATGATGATTAATTTAATTAACTTAAAAATCAACTGTAACTTAATACATAACTAACGGTATAATCAGTTTCTGGTAGTCCCGAGCTAGATCCAAGGCGAGGAAACCGGTAGTGAGACAGATCCTTCGGGCTTCTGATATCCGAACCGGGTTCTAAGCAACGGCTTCTGAAGTGGACCAGATCTGAGTGACACATTTCTGGTATACACCAGATGACTGAGTAATTTTCTTGGTAAAAGGAAGGATTCCCTACGGGTGCACGAGTGATCTTCGGATTGCACACCTTTAGGATTATGTTCCACCTTTATCAAGGGTTTTACTCAGTAGTTGAATGACTTTCTTAGCAAAGGGAGGATTCCCTACAGGCGCACCAGTGATCTTTTGTATCATACGCCTTTAGGATTATGTTCCACCTTTGTTAAGGACTTCATTCAGCTCGGGAGGTTATGGGTTGGGTTAATGAAGTCATTAATCATCAAACCAACTTTATATTTATCAGGCCTGTAAATATTAAAGTGTCACCAAAGATAAATAATATAAAGATTATATATCTAGTTCTCGTTAGTACAACACCGTTAACTAATGGGGATACGTGCCTTCTGAACCGACTGTAAGAGAGATCCTTCGACCTAGTTCGTTAACCAATGGGGATATGCTGTCGGTAAGGTTGGCTGTAAGTGAGATACTTCGGTACGAAACGCGAGAGCTAAGGCGAGGTGTACGGTGTTCCAGGTCTGAAGTGAAGCCTCCATATTAAGAAGAAGATGCATTTGAAGACTAGAGACTTGACCGCGGTTTGAGGAGCCCGCGATACACGAGGCCCTGGCGGAGACCCCAGGTGGACGCACGTTGGTGAGGTTTAGCATTCTACGCAGTAGTAGCCTCCGCTTTTCTATCAAAGAGTCAACATTTCAAGAACACTATTCTCTTCCTCACAAATAATTAAACTTAACTATTAGTTGTAATAATAAAATTAACTACTTATTCGGAGGGTCCCGAGATGTGCATATTTGATCTCTGTACTATTTTTATCTTTTTACTTTACAAAATCAAAATCTTTTTTCAAAAACTATTTTTATCAAAAAAAACCCCTCCGTTTTATTTTTCTTTTCAAAACCCGATCAGTTGATGGATGAAAGGTTGAGTAGGGGAAAGTGTGATCCTTGGGGATACGATACTCAATACTTACCCTAGAGACTATACTATGCACGTCAGGTTCTCTATGTGTTGGTTTTAGTTTCTAAAGTAAATATTGTTTACTTTATAAATTTAAAACTTGGTAAAAACCGGTTTAGTAAAAATCAGTCATTTATCCCAAACCAAAGTTTCGGAATTAAAACATCAAAGTTTTTTGCCGGGAAAATAATATCTTTTATTCTGCTAAAACCACGCACATCAAGTTTTTGGCGTCGTTGTCGGGGTACACATTTGTTTCCAAAGAAAGACCCATGTCAGTTAACTGATCGGTTTATTTTTCTTTTTCATTTTTATTTTCACTTTATTTTTCCTTTTGTTTTTGGTCTTCTTTATTTTTCTTTTTTATTTTATTTCTGCTTTATTTACGATGATTGCGGTTATTTTAGTTTTTCTTTGCAGGTGTCCTTCGAGATTCGCGACCTTGGAGAACTCCGTGGAGAAAACCGGAACCACCAATTTCATCAACTTTCATTTTGGAGGGTTTTTATTTCTGCTTTCTTTCCGTTTAGAAGAGGTTTGTCATACCATGAAGAACGGCAGGTAAGTTTAGTTAAATGCAGAAAATGAGCTGGGTGAGATTTTTCAAAAAATTTTAAACTTAAAATGTTTTCGGAGCTTAAAAGTTGGGTTTTAAAAATTTTTCACGAATTTTTAAACCATATTTTGGAAGACCATTTAATTTTTTTTTTAAATCTGAGTCCCGCCCACCATTTTCCATCATTTTTCTATTTTGAGCTCTCGTCTTCACTTTTAGGTATGAATAAAACTTTTCTAAACAACTTTCTTTTTATTTTCCTTTTGGTTACTTTTCATGCACGCTAGTGTATGTTTGGAGTGTGTTTAATCTATGATTAGACATGTTCCACCCCACTAGTGTTTCGGCACTAGTATTTTATCCCTAGGTTAGTATTTTATCTATTTAGCTTATTTTTATTTTAGTTTTTAGGACATGGTGGGGACAGCTTGATATTTTGGACCCGCCTTTTTTGACGTCTCTGTTTGGAGGATGCAGGTTTCACGCGATTGGATTCGTCGTTATCAGGTGAGTATTAGTTTCTCTTGCCTTTTTCTCCGGTTCTGCACTTAAAATTTATACAAAAATTTTAAGTGTGGGGTGGAATCTTATTGCTGCCTATTTTGTCTTGCGGGTCATTAAGTGTTTTATCTTGCGGGTCATTTTGTCATTTGATTGTGCTTGATACCCGTAACGTCATTCACAGTCATTTTTGGTGGATTTGTATAGTCTATTAGGCTCGTCCGAAAGATCGCTATTAGGCATTTATGCCGAACGGTTCACATAAAAGGAGAGTCAAAATTAGATGATGTTAATAAAACCCGAGAGACCCGTTTAAAATAAAATCAATTAGAAAAATAGGTTGCATGGCAAGTGAAAAACACCTTGAAAATTATGCTTAAAACTGATACCTTATCCTACCCGCTTTTCCGTGTGAGAGTTTTGAGCCTTTTTACGAGCACCACGCTTGCAGATATACATCATATATATATATTGATCGTTTCGTTTGGTCATGAGAGACGTTCACCCTTAACGTGTTACAGCTAGAACTTGTGCAACTTATGCGTGTCAAGACCTCACTTGAGGCGAGAGATTGTAAAAGTGATCAAGGCACCTAGGACACACCCCTTCCATCTTTCATTAGCCTTCCATAAATTTATCCCCCACCTAGTTACCCATCTTGAGCCTTAGCCTTTTTTCATTTCATTCATCACACTTAGCCCCTGTCGTGATCTTGGCAAAGAAGGCGTGCTGCAGGCTATTGAGACACTCTTGGGCAGTCTCGAGATGAAAGAAGAAATAGACCAGACATCACGGTGTCCACCGAGAAGAGTTTGTCCACTGAAAACATAGACTTTCCCGAGCCAAGAGTGATAAATAAAAGATATGGCCTGAACCCTAACAAGTTCTGCGCCTATCATCAAGATATCGGTCATGAAACAGTTGCATGTTTTCAGCTAAAGGCCGCCATCGAAATGGCTTTAAAGTCCAGAGAGTTAGGGCATCTTTTAAAGAATGTGCAATGAAAACAGAGCGATGGTCCACCGCAAAAGAAAATCAAGAATGTTAGCATGATGATTTAGGTAGGCAAGCGCAGGCGCAACAAAAGGAAAACCGATCAGGTCGTAAGGTGGAAGGAGCAGTAGGTATGCTTCTCCGTCGTTCGAGGAGGACCCTCATCCACCCGCGCATTAATCATCACAACCATCTTCCGTCATTACAGAACTACACGTGCCTTCATGGACAATAGACGCAACTCAGACATCATGTATGAGCAATGCTTCAACTTAATTCTTGAATAATGAAGACAAGGCGCGCCTACGGCCCATTAACTCACCTATCATGGGTTTTTCAAATGAAGTGGTTAACCCATTGGGGGAAATCCCTTTTGATCTTACCATAAGCGATGGGACGCATTCAAATACAGAGGAAATAACATTTCTGGTTTATACCGACTAGATCCAAGCATGATATCATCCTGGGGCGCGACTCCATGGTAGCTTATAACATGGTACCGTTGCCACCCCATGGCGCAATTGGATTCCCTACACCGACAGATGTAGCCATAGTCTAAAACAGGGAATGCGCCATGGCAGAGGAGCCCCATCCGCCAAAGATGATCAAGCCAACCACTCGCACCGAGCCAGAGACATTGGTCTTGAATCCAAAATTTCCTAAACAGACCATAACGCTGGGTCCAGCCATTTCCGAAAAGATTCGGGACCATTTAAAGCAGCTTCTCGTGCAGAATAGCGATGTCTTTGCGTGGTAACCATTAGACATGGTGGGGGTTCCGCGAGACCTGGAGCTGCACAAACTCAACACTTATTGTTCTGTCGAGCCCGTTGCACAAAAGCGCAGAAGCATGGGCGCAGAGAAGACCAAAGCCATGAATGAACAAGTAGAGGAGTTATTGAAAGCATGAATTTTGCGAGAAACAAGGTACAAAACTTGGGTCGCAAACCCAGTGATGGTCACAAAAAAGAATGGTGATTGGAGAATGTGCGTAGATTACAAAGATTTGAACAAAGCATGCCCAAAGGACTGTTACCCGCTACATATGAAAGTCGATTCCCTAGCGCTATTTAGATTCAAATGCTTCCTCGATGCCTATAAAGGTTATCATGGGATACAAATAACGTTAGAGGATGAAGATAAAAAGGGTTGTGGAGGACATCAAGACGAAGGCTTTCCACTTGGATAAAAGATAAGGTGGAGAAGCACACATAGGGGTGAAGGGTTGGGATTCTTGGTCTGAATACAGATGTAAGAGGGGACGTAGTACAACTAGAATTGGTCACGGGTACCTCACTACTAGCATTGTAACACCGTCGCCGATGGTGCTGGTAGTGAGCTCGTGACCATAATCCATGAGTTTCTTCACGCTTTGGGTACCCTTTTTATTTTTATTTTCATTTAATTTTAATGATTTTTTATTTTTATTTTTTACGGTTACAGATAAAATAAAAAAAAAAACTAAAACACATAATTAAATAAAACAAACATAAATATATTATTATTAAACATAAAAATACAAAATACTATTAATAAAACAAACCTAAATAAAAAAAGCTTAAACTTGACGCAGCAGTTACCATGCCTCAACACGGTCGAAACCGTTGTCGTATCGAGCCGCATAGTCCGCATGCATGAACTCGATAGCCAACTCCGGATCAATACCTGGTTGCTCCTCAAGGTGTGGTCGTAAAGGGTGGTCAACCGATCACATTTATTGTTCAGATCGGTCCATTTGCGTCGGAGGCTTTCAATGGTTTGGTTGTTGAGACTGACTTGCTGGTTGAAGTCGGCAAAGACACAGTCCCAGAAGCATGTGTCCCTCCCCCGAGCTCCTCCACCTCGAGCGTTGGCGTTGTAGAGCATGATCGTTTTGGGCATATTGCATGCACACCACCATGGCGGTTTTTTTTTTTGTTCGTTCCAGCACGTCATGTATGTGTTTGAAGAGTGTGGGTGTGGGTTTTTACCGTGAGTGTGTATGTGAGTTTTAACCACTGTGGTGTGGTGTGTTTATATACACAAATAACGAACGGTGTCAATGTATAAAATTAAATTTACTGACTGTTAGGTGGGACGGTTGGTTAAATGCAAAATTGAATTTTCTTTAACCGTTTGCTACCGTTTGGTATTTATTTTAATACTGACCGTTAGGTCGAAATTTAGTATTTATTTTAATACTTTTTTGACCGTTGTAAATGATTTTAAATGAAACGGTAACATTTTTTGACCGTTAATTTTGAAATGGTATAAAATGTGCATGGTTTAAATAAATAAAACACAAACAAACAACTAGATTTTAACTAAACTACTTTCACACAAACAACACAAATGGATCCAAAGAAATCACAGAGTGTTTCGAAGGGTGGGAGGGGAACCTTAAGGGGAAGCTTGAAATCTAAAGTCGGGGGTTCTAGTAGTCGAGCTAGAGGTTCGGGTTTTGGTTCGAGTCGGGTACGGTTGAAGGCTATAGGCCCGTGATCAATTTTCCACAAAGCCAACCCCAACCACCACAGTTCTACACTCAATTCCAACAATTCCCACAAACTCAACCCTAACCACAAAAGCTGTGAAGTGGAATACAACACAAGAGGTTGCTTTGGCAAAAGTTTGGTGCTATGTGTCGGAGAACAGGGAGAAGAGTAACGAAAGAAGCAAAGACAGTTTTTGGAGGGCGGTCCAAAAACATTACGCACAACTGTTGGGAGGATCCACCCGAACAGTTGATCAAATTACTTCTAAATGGACTGTCATGAACCCACAAATGAATGCGTTCAATGGCCTTCATCAACAAGCGGTAACAATTATGATATATTTAAGTTACGGTTTTATTTAATTATATAAAGTTTTCTAAAATATATTTTTACTTGCTTGGATATAGGAGCGCCTACGAGGGAGTGGATGTAGTGATCTTAATGTCATGCAACGACGTTGAAAGATTATAGAAAAACTCATCCTTCTGGTTTTAATCATCAAGCGGCTTGGGAGATTGTAAAAGATCACGACAAGTCGAGAAAGCAAATGTTGATGGGTGAAGAACCATCCGATAGTCATTCCGACAAGAGACGAAAGTCTTCGGAAGGCGGCAACTATCAGGTGACTGCCTTTTCCACACCGGACGACTCCACCCCCACTAGCCACATGCCGAATCTCAATGAAGATACCAACCCAACGCGGCCCAAACGAAAAAAAATAAGAAAGCCACCGCCGCCGAGTTTTCAAGCAAATCATCCTGGGTTGACGAATTTGGGTCATACCGAGTGATGAAAAAAGACAAACTGAACCAGTTGGTCAGCCTATAATCTCAACAAGGCGAAAAAACAATGACGTTTTTAGATGAACAACGCGAATTGTTGAGACAAAGGCAGTATGACCTAGGGGTGTGCATGGGTCGGTTTGGGTCGGTTTTTACCATTAACCATAACCATAACCGCTATTTCGGTTATGGGATTTTCGTAACCATAACCATAACCAAACTTCGGTTATGGTTAATCGGTTATGAATTCGGTTATGGTTCGGTTATGGTTATTTCGGTTATTAACCAAAAAACTCAACCAAAGCTAACTTTCGGCTAAATTATAAAATTAAAAGCCCATGGGTCTTAAAAACTCGAAACCTACATTGATAGACTTAGCTCGGGTTATTATTTATAAGTTAATCAAGACTACACTTTCTAGTTAATGTATCAATGTGGGATCCCTTTTAATAAGATATTAAAAAAAACATATTTAACCCATTGGTTACAACTTACAAGTTTAATTCATCATAAAAAGAATACTACATCAATATCATGTTGTTAATAACATACTTTTATTATAGTAAAAAAAACCTCTATATAGTTAATATATAACATGAATCTATTACATAAACTTAACAATACAAGCTCGGTTCGGTTCGGTTATATCGGTTAACCAAAGCTTCATAACCATAACCATAACCGCTCGGTCGGTTTAGAAGAATTTCATAACCATAACCATTGGTTATGTTGGTTATCGGTTAAAATCGGTTCGGTTATGTCGGTTATGGTTCGGTTATGTCGGTTATGGTTAATTTTGCTCACCCCTAGTATGACCACGACTTGAATATGTATTCAAAACTGCACGACCACCTCAAAGGTAAATCTTTGGCCTTGGTTTTGAAACGTAAGAAGAAGTAGCGGCGAAACACAATTGGGAGCGTTATTGGGTTGAAGGCGACGAGAAGGATGAAGGCGACGAGTAGGATGAAGGCGTTTGTATGTTTATTTTAGTTGATGTTTCTTGTAATTTTTCTTTAATTTTAATGGAACAATTTAATTTTTTAAGTTTTACAAAAGGTTCTTTTATTTCAAACGGTCATTTTAAAAAAAAATGGTAATTAAAAAAAAGGAAAATTAAAAAATAAAGATTTCAATGAAGTAAACCAGTTAAGTGCTGCCTCCAAAAAGTGATTTAGTAAAGTAAATCAATGAAGTGATATGGCAGTGCAGGATTGGTTAAAATCAGTGAAAGAAAAAGGAACAACTAGTAGTGCCCCTCCCCCTAAGTTTTTAGTATTATGCATCATTTTTGGTCTATTCCGATGCTCTAGTATCTTAAGTGTATGGTATTGATTAATTAAATTTTATTTATTAAAAAACTACGTTAAAAAGATGTTACTAAAGTATTAACTTTGGTAAATTAATTAATGTTGTAAACAATAAAAACCAATAATTCAAGATATAATTAAGAGCTTATATAGTGATAAGGTTTTTTTCTTTTTTATTTTTAAGTTATGAACCATCTTTATTTGGAGGGCTGGAATGAATCAGTTTTATACTCTGGAAGCTCTTGATAGAAGAACCATTTAGATTGATTATCTTTCTTGTGTTACGTGTTTGTCAGCAGATAGCAGATGGAACTGTGGATCACCTGATCTTTACAAATTGTAGGGTGTCTTCGACTGTGTGGTGATTTGTTAGTAGCTGGTGAAAGGTGCCTCAAATCTTTGGTTTTTCAATTTGGGACCTTATGGAGTACACCATTATATCAACTTGAGGCAAATAAAGAAGTATTTCGATCAAGGGATAGTGATAATTGCTTGTTGACGTATATAGAAGGCGAGGAACGTAAAAAGATTTCAAAACAATGTTGTCAAGGCAGAGGAGATTGTTGAAGGTATCAGCTGAGGTGGAGGCCCATCATGAGGATGCCACCCCTCTCCACACCCAATAGTCTTAGTGGTTGGTGAAAGGTGCCTCAGATCTTTGGTTTTTCAGTTTGGGACCTTATGGAGTTACACCATTATATCAACTTCAGGCAAATAAAGAAGTATTTCAAGGGATAGTGATAATTGCTTGTTGACGAATATAGAAGGCGAGGAACGTAAAAAGATTTCAAAACAATGTTGTCAAGGCAGAGGAGATTGTTGAAGGTATCAACTATCAAGTATTTAGGTTTTTTATGGTTTAAGTATAAATCAAATGTAAGTCGATCCTTTGATCCAACTCGTGGTGTTTGGGATTGAGTTACAAAACAACTTATTGACTTAGAGGGTGTTTAGGATTGAGTTTCATACCAACTTATTGACTTATTAGCTTTTTGAAAAAGCTAATAAGTCAATAAGCTGTTTGTGTAACCCAAAAGCACTTTCTGTTTTGACTTTTGGCTTTTAGTTTTTTAAGGGTGGAAAAGCTGTTTTGAAAAGTTAGAAATCATAGCTTTTGGCTTTTGAAAAAAAAAAATTACAAATTTATCACCCATACAACCAATATTCACAATAGGTTAAGCGAAAACACTTAAAAAAATAACAATCTATTGACTTTTTGACGTTTCCCATCCCAAAGCTAATCCAAACACTTTTTTTTAAAACTCCTTTTCAAAAAGTCATAAGCCAATAAGCACTTTTGACCAAAAGCACTTTTGCATTTCCAAACTCAATCCCAAACACCCTTCTTATTGGCTTTTTTCAAAAGCCAATAAGTGAAAAAAGCCAGTAAGTCAATAAGTTGTTTGTGTAAACCAAAAGCATTTTTGGTTTTGACTTTTTCAATAAAGGTGTAAAAACTGTTTTTAAGAAATCAGAAATCCTGGTTTTTAGCTTTTGGTTATTGTACACTAATAAGCTAAACCAAACACTTTTTAAAAAAAAAACAACTTATTGACTTTTCCAACCACAAAAGCTAATCCAAACACTTTTTAAGAAACTCTTTTAAAAAGTCATAAGTCAAATCAATAAGTTCTTACCAAAAACAATTTTAGAGTTAAGTAAGCAATCCCAAACACCCTCTTAGACTGATCGTAAGTTCCATTTTCTCTACTTGGTTTTGTGGGTGCGACTGTTTATGTTTGTTGTTATGAAATATACTGTTAAAAAAACATTTTAGAAAACAAACTAAAGTTTTTTATGATGAAAGTTGAGCACCATGGGAACAAGCAAGCTTTTACATACCGAGGAAAAAAGGGGAAAAAAAGAAAAACCCACATATCTAGGAAACACCAAAACCATAAAAAAAAAAACCTAAATACCCACGAATCTAGGAAACACCCAAGACAACACAAAAACAAAACAAGATCGATGATTGATTGCACACAATATTTGAATATTTATAGGGGATAACAGAAAGAACCTCTGCAAGCTTCTACTAAAGCAAACCTTTATGTAATTTTATTTTTTTACATCCATTTTCAGTAACTATTTATGCTTTATATATTGTCAATAAAGTGGTTCCTAGGGAATAAAATGTCAATAAAGAGATGGTAAAAAGACTAAAAAACCCTACCAAAAGTTAGTCTATCTCCTTTTTCTTTCACAGATTTCAAAAAATGGTGAGTGATGAGCATTGCAATACTAAAGCACTTCTCTTCTAAAAAAGCATCTTTTGCCCTTGGTGATCCGTGTCAATAGATCATATACTCAACTTGTGTATGTATAGTTTTATATATTTTTCTTAAGTGTTTACTAGCTAATGATACCTCCACCCCTCATGTTTTGTTGAATGACTATACCGTCCTTTAACTTGAATATGGTTAATAATACTCCTAGCTTACCAATTATTTAATGAAGCCAAGCACAATTGAATTATACATTTGATGTTAACATTAAACATGAGATGAACGTTTAGAGTGAAATGCATAAATACTTACGAAAGAAAGCCATAAGTGACAGAGGTGTATAAACGAGTCAAATTAGTAACACCAATGCCTAGATTATTGTATTACTTATGTAATTTTTTTTGAATATCTTATGTGATTCCA
>JAUTDX010001337.1:52500-65477 GCA_030844895.1 Ambrosia x helenae | reverse complement strand
AAAAATCGAAGTTAGATAAACGAAAGTGGAACAAAAAAATGTAAAAAAAAAAAACTTACCTTTTGGTGGACGGGTGCTGTGGAGGTCGGAGATGAGTGGACGGGGGTTGTTCTAGAGAATAAAAGAGGGAGCGGCTGCTATGGATTGATTATTGGATTGTTTAGCTAGAAAAACATCAAACACGACAATTTAAAATACAATGCAATGTATTATAGCCATGGAATTTAAAACATAGTTAAAACACATTGCTTAACACTTAAAACACTCTGCTTAACGTTCTTGGCATGGTGTTTTGAGTTTTAAGCCTAGAATAAATTGTTTTGGGTCTTTTAATTGTTATGTTTGGTGTTAAGCAAACCAATCCAAAACATCATGACTAAGTCCAAAAAATTATGCCTACGTATCAATTTTTTAATCATTCTCACACTTCTCACGAAATACGATCTTTTACACGAACCTCACCCCATACATATAATAGTGATTTATAATAAACTGAATAGTAGGATCTGGGTCGGGTTTTGTCCCGACGGGTTGACCGATTCCCAACACCATCAACAGAACATTGCCCTATTTATCATGCTTTCTTACAATCTCCCATAGATCAACGTTACTAAAACCGCCATGATGTTTTTTGGTCACTTAACGCCTTTTTATCACATCAAGATTGTCGTATTCCATTACTTAGACGATCATACTATAATTATAAATCAAAAAGGTAAGAAACTTAAAAAGAAATAAATTGAAATTGGATCACTTGAATCCAATATACGTTGAACAAATTCATATGTTAATGGGAAAAACACATAAATGAATTTTGGCCAAGCATCAAAAGCCAAAATAAACATCTCTAGCATCTAAACTCGTGGACCTTACCAAAAACAAGAGACAACAGCGAATGACATGTGTACGAAGAGGTTGATCTCTAAAATGTTGCGTCTAGCCGTGAGCCAAAAAGGTAGCGGCTAGGCTTTAGATGTTTTTCAGTGGAAGGGGCTAAGTTTCAAGGGCATCTGATGCAAGTGTCTAGGCTTTAAACGTTTTTCAGTGAAATGGGCTAACTTTTAGGGGCATCACATGCAAGCGTCTAGGCTTTAGACGTTTTTCAGTGGAAGGGACTATAGTTATAGGGGCATCTGATGCAAGCGTCTAGGCTTCAAACGTTTTCAGTGTAATGAGCTAAGTTTCAGGAGAATCTGATGCAAGCTCTAGTAGAGAAAACCTCTTGTTTTTTGTAAGGTCCTTAAGCTTTAGATGCTAGATATTTTTTGTTTTGGCTTTTGATGCTTGGGCAAAGTTCATTTTTTGTGATTTTCCCTATGCTGATTCAAAGGGTTCCATTTTGAATTTAGTTGATGAACCATTCAAGTGCTTCCACCCACAAGTTCGTTGTAATGTAAAGCATCGCACCGACTTTCTTTTTTCTTTTTTTTCCTTTTTTTGAGAAAAATGAACTCAAGCTTTGCGAAAAGCTATTTCTTGCTCGTTTGTCCATGGTTGACGTTCCGCCCGTCGTAATTTCCTTCATCTGCTTTACCCAAGTCATCTTCATCAGCCTAGTTCAACTTTCATTTCTTCGAAATTTTCATCAAAATCATAATCTTGTTATTTATTTCGATATGTCTTTTGAGTTTCTAACACATCTTCGTCATCACGACCATCATAAAACCAGGAGTAGTTGTTCCTCATTGTCACGTGGGATCGATAAGTTGGGCTCCTCAATGTAACTAATGTAGGTCTTTGGCATTACTGGATAGACATATGGTTGGTATGAAATACTTGTGTTGTGTAAAAATTGTTACGGTTGATACCCTTGACAATTCGAGCTTGAATCACCTCCTCTGAAGCTAAAACCAGCTCCTCAAGATTTATAGTTTTTTCTTACTTGCACCAACCTTTGATTTTTTATTTTTTTTAATCCATAAGAGAACATTGTTTGTGTGTAGTATTGATATAAATTTTTGAATTTTGATGAGGTAAAATGGTGATAAAGTGTATAATACATAGTAGGTAAAATTACAAGAAAATAGGTTTTCTTGTTTTCAAATTGTAACGACCGCATAGCGGTTGTTCAACGGTCAAAAAAAACCTTCAATTTTCAGTGAATGATACCCCTTGTAGGCACCCGCTTAAGCTACCTAAAAGGGTGGCGACAGTGTTACCGCTTGGGTTTGACTATCCGGACATGAGTACACGATGGTGTCTCCATCCACCCTTAGATTATAAAGAGGTTGCTAAACACACCCCCGTATTAAAAAAAGGCAAAATGGAATTTATTAATCCCAACTTTTTGCAGTTGGCCGATAATAATCCCAACTGGGTTTATTCTTCCCACCAGTCCCAACTTTCACACATTTTACTCTCACTGCACCACCGTTAACTCGCACTAACCCCGTTAGCTGAAATCCACGATTCTAGGCGTTACTCACCGGACTTGAAAGAGGGAATCGAGACGAAGATATTGGTATGTTCAATTGCAGAAATAAGCACGGTTCGATGGTTTAATCGTCGGTTCCGGTCATCCCATCCGAGGAGAACATCAACCTACGACGATGAACCGTGCTTATTTCTACAATTGAACATACCAATATCTTCGTCTCGATTCCTTCTTTCAAGTCCGGTGAGTAATCGCCTAGAATCGTGGATTTCAGCTAACGGGGTTAGTGTGAGTTAACGGTGGGTGCAGTGAGAGTAAAATGAGTGTGAAAGTTGGGACTGGTGGGAAGAATAAACCCAGTTGGGATTATTATCGGCCAACTGCAAAAAGTTGGGATTAATAAATTCCATTTGCCAAAAAAAAAAAACTCCTTTTTAACCGAACACCATGAGGTAAGCACTAGAACAAGAGTATGACGCACGAACGAGAACAGCAATATGAAAAACCCTCGTGGGCCATCGCTATCATGTTGGATTTAGATACAAACTAAGAGTCGTAGCCGCCACTCTTCATAATATTGTAGTTTATGTTTATCCAAAGAAAACCAACCACAGTCAATACCGTGTTTTGTTCAAAAACAACCTCCTATCAACAAATATGTCAACATTATACAAAAACTTCATATTTTCATAAGCAAAATCTGTGTGCCACCTACTTCAAACACATGTCTGTAATATGTGTATATATATATATATATATAGGGTAGGGTTCCTGTAGGAAAATTGGTTTGTGTGAGAAGTGTAGGAAGGATTAAAAATTGATACGTATGCATCACGTTTTGGAGTATTCATGATGTTTTGTGATTGTTTTGCTTAAAAAACAACAAACATAACAATTAATAACTGAAAAACAATATATTTTAGGCTTAAAACTTAAAACACTATGTCAAGAACATTTAAGCAGAGTGTTTTAAGTAATTACTAGGGTGTTTTATCTGTAATTTAAATTTAATGACTATAATACATTGGATTGTGTTTTAAATTTTTGTATATTGTTGTGTTAAGTGTTTTTCAAGCCAAAACAACCCAAAACATCATTCCAAAATCAAAAACATGATGGCTACATGTCAATTCTTAATCCTTCCTACACTTCTCACACAAACCAATTTTCCTACAGGATCCCCTACCTATATATATATATATATATATATATATGCCTTCAAAAACATTCATCAAATTCTCATTCACAAATATCAAGCAATTACTTACCATCCACAAAAACCACCAGCAAAAAAATGGAAGGACTTATACCATTTGTGATGCATGCCATGAAGCAACACAGGCTTCATAGCAGCTACCGCTCCCTCTCCGCCAGCTACCATCTCCTGGAGGGGTCTGTCGCCGCAGAGGGTTCATCGCACCGCCACACCAGGACGGAGTTCCAGCCACCATCGGCTGATTATTTACAGCAGCAAAGGTCAGGGTTCAGTTACGATGCTCAAGCAATGAACTTCAAGAAAGACTCCACATCTTCAGCTGTAAACACTTTTCATGCTTCAAAGGTGAAAAGTAACTGATGCAGATGAAAGGGAAGAGTTGTTTGGTTACTTTGTAATTGTATAAAATGTTGTTCTTTAATTCTATGGTTATGTACCAAATTGTGCATTATTAATAAACAGAACATATATTCTCAATTGCATGCAGAGTTTAATTATCATAAACCAACCACAAAACTACGACTTTGACCCGTTCTATGATCATGGGTTCACAAACACATTAATGTTGCTCGAACAAAAAACAAACGATGTAAACATTAACATAAGCGAAAACACTAAAGACGGCTATGAAGCAAGCAAGGCTTCCACCTTTGCAATCTGATCCTCTTCCTTCTTTTTGGTTGGGCTTTTATTAGCTTCATCATAGAGATCATGCTTCCACTTTTCAACCCTCCCACCAGCCTGTCGTTGCCGCTCGTTAGACCTATCCCTTCCCCTGAACGAACCACCAAATACATTGCCAACACCACCACGATTGCCACCATCGCCATACCTGGATCTTGATTGAAACTTCATCCTCTGTGTTTCATTCCTGTGCGAGTCCCTTCCCCCTGACATCCGCATATCTGGTCGGTCCACAGGTGGTTTCTCTATCGGCTTTCCTCTCTCCTCCTTTCTTTCACCTCCTTCAGCATTAACTTGTGTTTTTTGTACCTTGTGTTGCTGATTCGTTAACTGGTAGTTTCGTCTCTCGAAACGAAGGCCTTTTCTTTGAAATTTGCTTTGAATCTGGTTCACTTTGTACAAGTCGTCAGATCGGGTTTTGTCACCTTTCGGCTTCTTGTCTTTCCACGACTCACGCTCTAAAAAATAAAAAGAATTTAGAACAGATAATTCAGATGCCTCATGGAATGGAGAAAGGGTAGGCGTATAATTTTGAAGCTCACCTGTAGTTTCCTTGTCTCTGAAGCTACGACCAACTTGCCCAGCACGCTCATCATGCTGTTATAAGACAAGCACATGCAATCCAACATGGTTATACATACAGGACCAACTGAAGGAAACGGGAGGAATTAATATTTTACATCAGCCCGGAGTAAACCAACAATTAAATTACAAAGAACGCAAGATATCTTTTGAGTTGCAGAATAGGTGTGTTCAAAAACCATTGAAACCGACCGAACCACCCATACTTAAGCAAGTCAGCCTGTTTCAGCCGGTCTGGATTGGCTTCCACGGTTTTGAGGCTTTACCAGTTTAGTGCAGTTTGAAACCTGAAATTGGTTGTGTAAAATGAACCGGCAGTTTGATATTTAGTACTTACATGTTTCTTTTTTTTTTTTTTAAATATGTAGTATGATGCGTTATAAGTTTATAACCATGAACTATCTTTAGCGTTTTAATAGTTTCAATACAAACTAATGATTTCATAACACAATCAAACCACCAAACCAAACCGTCACACCGCTGAGCTGGTTAGCAGTTTGGCCCAAAATTTCGTCAAAACCAGCCGAACCGAGCCATGAACACCTCTAGTTGCAAGCAGACGGACAGAACAATTACTTTAGTTTTTTTGTGAGGCAGTGAATTAGATAAAAGGGACCTGAGTCAATTCATCATGTGAGAATATCTAAAATGAAAACCTATGCAAACGAATTAAAAACTCAAAAAAAATTGTCTTCAAGAAAACCTGAACGTGAGATCGGGACCGAGATGCTTCAATATTATCAGAAGAATTCTTTGTTCCTTCACGGTATCCATTTCTCTTTCTGTCAGATTCTTTGCTCAACGACACATTTTCTGATTTTGAATTGGTTATTACTGTGCGCTCCAGAGGAACAGAGTCCTGCAACCGACGATGGTGTTTTCTATCACGATCATAACGTTCGGTAGAATTAAGGTTGCTGGTCGGTCGCTCTGTTCCTATATCCCCATCCCTTTTAACTCTCTTAGGACTACCATGAAACAATAAAAGAATATAAATGAGGTTCCATTAACATGAGTATGACTTAGCATCATAAAGGAACCAATACAAACATTGATGGACTAAAACTTGCAATTAGAAAGCAAGATCAATAAATAAAAACAGGTAACCCTAAACCCCAAATTGATGACATTAAAAATAACACGATTCATTAACAATAATGAAATGATTAATGCTGTAAAAGCAACAGACAGATCACATAAATCACATCAACAGAACCTTTGATTAGTCAAAGCATCTAGTTGTAGTACTGCTACAGTTATAAAATAGCAATGAATGGATGGATGGATATAAAGGAAATGAGATGAAAATACCTAGATTCTGGATCTAACCGAGAGCGATGGTGTCTGGAATCGGAATCACGATCACGACGAGACATTGCTGGCTAACCAATATTTGGGTTAAAGCTCAACTCGTCCACACTACACTAGGGTTCGGCTATATGAGCTTCGCTATTTACCACTTAACATATGTTAAAACTGAATATATAAATATCAAATACAAATAAAATTGGTGATAAAAGTTAAGGATGAGTATAAAAAATAAAAATAAAAAAGATACTGAACCGGTATCGATATCGAAAATATCGACACAGGTTCGTTTCCGATACAAAATTTTGGCGATTTTCGATATTAGTTGAACCGATACTTTACATTAAATTGCCAGTATTGTACTATATATTTTCGATATCGGTACCGTACCGTATATTTTCGGTATCGGTACCACGTTTGGCGAAAATGATATCGGGATTGGTTTGGAACGGTATGATACCAAGCTCATCCCTAATAATAGTTGTGATACGTTTTATAAATAGGTTCAAGTTTCCCTAACGTTGTGTTCTCGAGTTTATTAATGAAAGAAAGTGAAAGATATTTGTGTTCAAAAGTTTTTTTTAACAGAAAACTGAAAAGAAAGTCTTTCCTTATAATTTTCCTCCAAAGATGGAAGAAGTGTAATAAAGGAAGACAAATGTAACGTTTTACTATTTACCATTGTACCCTTTCATTTAAACTATTATTGTAACAGTACTGATTTCTGAGAGAGATTAACATGGACTATTGTATGACACCCTAGGCAAATCCCACATCGGCCGTGGCCAGGAGAGATCCTTGGTTCATAAGTAATCCAAAGCCTCTTAAATCACCAACGCGTTTTGGGCTTAATGTTAGTGGATGAGAGGAGAACTCCACAGTTAAGCGTGCTCAGGTGGGAGTAGTACTAGGATGGGTGACCTCCTGGGAAGTCTCCACCGGGGCAACCAAAAACAAAGCCGTGAGTTCCTGGATGGGCAACCCATCGGGGGCAAAGCGGACAACATTGGTGGTGAGAGGGGCCGGATGTTACAAATGGTATCAGAGCCACTCCTGTGTCGTTCGGGATGGTGGGGCAAACCTCATCGAGGACGATGAGTCCCTAAGGGGGGTGATTGTAACAGTACTGATTTCTGAGAAGATTAACATGGACCATTGTATGACACCCTAGGCAAATCCCACATCGGCCGTGGCCAGGAGAGATCCTTGGTTCATAAGTAATCCAAAGCCTCTTAATTCACCAACGCGTTTTGGGCTTAATGTTAGTGGATGAGAGGAGAACTCCACAGTTAAGCGTGCTCATGTGGGAGTAGTACTAGGATGGGTGACCTCCTGGGAAGTCTCCACCGGGGCAACCAAAAACAAAGCCGTGAGTTCCTGGATAGGCAACCCATCGGGAGCAAAGCGGACAATATTGGTGTGAAAGAGGCCGGATGTTACAATTATAAAACCCAACAAGGGTAAGTGTAAAAATTATACATATTTTTTCTTTATCTTTCAAATCGGGAACACATAAAAGCTGTACTTTTTTTCTTTTACTTTTAACATAAATATCTTTCACTTGAAATAGTGTAAATATGAGAATAAATTCATATGAGAAAAAGACATGTAGATGGGTCATATGAATTAAATTTCCAAACCTAACTTTCTTTATAAGGGTGTTTGGATGTTGAAGCAACTCAAGCAAGAAAGACAAATGTGCAATGCTTTGTGTTTTTTTTGTGATCCAAATTAGTGAGGTACAAAATCGTTGGTTACAGGTTTAAATGAGTGTTCCCATAGTCAAGTTTAGGTGTCATTGAAGTCTTTCAAATATCAAAATTGGCAAGGTAGTCGATTTCTCAAGTTTTGCCTATAATTGGTGTTTAAACCCAATATATTGGAAATTTTTATTATAGACCAAATTTTATATAGAACTTGGTTTATATGGTTAGTCTGGTAATCCTATGAGAGTATTACATGTACGTGCTTGTGATGTTTACTTAAATGGATCAACAACAATAGATTTTTTTAGTAGTTGTGTCTTTAATCTTTATACATCAATTTCTAGTCTAAACTAGCAAAACCTAGCCCGTGGTGGCTTTTGAAATCGTAACCTAGATAGAAAAACACTTCTCAACGATATATTTGGAAGCACGAAAAAGTGACTTCGTTGTAAAAAATGTACGCTAAGAAAGTAAGAAATACGAAATTCCACTTAAAAGAAGCCAAAATACAAAAAGGAAAACTAATAAAAAAAATATAATTCTTTAACAACAACTTAAAATAAATAAAAACTCAACAAAAAGTAGATGCCATAGGGTACAATAAAAAGAACAACTAGAAAAAAGAAACAAAAGAAAAGGGAAAAAACTGCAAAGCAAGGGTGGAAATTGGGCTGACCCGGGGGGGAGGGGGGGTCACCCTCTTCTTTTAACATATACTTTTAATGTGATAATTAAAAAAATCAAGCCAAGCATGTGAAGTGTTATTGTTCATAACACTCACAAAACTCGCACCTTTTACTTACTATATGTAAAAGATTCCTATTAACACCAATGAAAGTGTTTTTGGAGAATGTTGCAGGTGTTGGTAACAGAAGTAGAATAATTGTTAAGAAGATTATTTTTATCTAATTGAAATTTTGATCATTTGGCGAGTCTAGCTGAATATTGAGGCTCTGAGTTATCCAAGATACACCCTGAAGTGTATTAGAATTATTAACTAGACTGTTATACTGATAAACCGCCCTCTCTCAATTTGGTTTGAGCACCTAAAGTGTTTACCGGAAAATTAACCAAACTTGTCCTTGCTCAATTTAACTTAAACTCAAAATTTCATAAACATGCTCTAACGACCAGCAGATCTCCTCGTCTTTGGGTGGGCCGGGGAAAGCATGCCTGTGTTGACTTGACGGGTGTATCTCCCCTAGTTGGGTTGAGGGACAGTGGCTTTGTAGCAGGCCAAGCGGTGCGGAAAGCTGAGTCAAAGAAGATTGAAAAACATGCTAAAGCGTGCGAGGAGAACCAACACGTTTTTGTACCCTTGGCCTTTGATACCTTTGGCTCATTAGCACCGGAGGCTACCCGTTTCCTGACCAGGGTCCAGCGGGTTATTAATAGTAGTGTCTCGGCTCCGGGTGGGCAGGGTTACGTTTTTAGTAGATTAGGATTTGCTATTCAGAAAGGGGTGGCGGCGCAGCTTGTTGCCCGTCTGCCCGTTATCTTAATGTAATTTTCCTTGTTCTGGAATGAAAAAAAATAAATAAATAAAAAAAAAAAAAATAAACATGCTATATGAAAACAATATGCAACCACATGATCATATAACCAATTTAATCCATAACATGAATTATAATCGTCCAATTCGGCATGAAGTTACACCTTAAGGTATGATATGTCACATATGGCAAACCAAACATAAACCAAATGGATTATTTATACCCTCTAATTACTAAGTAAAAACATATTTTCTATCAGCAAGAATGTAAACACAGAGCGTTTGTAGTCCAACGGTTAGGATAATTGCCTTCCAAGCAATAGACCCGGGTTCGACTCCCGGCAAACGCATATTTTTGTTTTCTTTTTTCTATTCCTTATCCATCACTAAAATTAACCGCTAAAAATCTCTTTTCTGAAATTATAAATTCAAAATCTTTTCGTTTTGCCGCAAAAAAAAAAAAAGTACAAACTGCTTCAAACCTGCTTTTTCATCTTCCCTCACATATCATATTTTATATTTTATATTATTCTCTTCTGCAGATACTATTACTATTATTATTATCGTGAAACGCCTTTTAGCTCTCCATTCTTTCCTCGCCTTCAATCAAGCAGCTATCAGATACATAAGGTTAGAATTACATCTTCTTCATCTTTATTAATTTCATTAGTTTATTGTAAAAGCTATGTTTGATACACTTCATTAGTTGCAATATTAGGTTTTGCTCGATTCGAGAACAAGTTATATTTTCATCATCGTTAATACATATCATTTTTATATATATCTGCACAAACTCAGTTAGATTATATGAATTTGCTGGTGAAAATGAAATAAAAAAGCTAGGTTATGTGAATCAGTTAGGGTTTCTGCTAATTGTTCTAGCTCAGAATGTTTACACAGATTCAAGTTATTATACAGCAATCTGATTTGCTATAATTATTAGTTTTTGCGGTTTTAGCCATAGACGGAACAAGTTGCGATAAAAAGTCGAAATAAGTTGCGACGGTTTTTCTAAAAAAATGGGGCATTCCGAGAATTGAACTCGGGACCTCTCGCACCCTAAGCGAGAATCATACCACTAGACCAAATGCCCACTTGCTTTATACCATCATTTGTTTTTGTATTTTAATATTTATAGTCCCTTACTTGGTGGTTGAGAACTTGTAAAGAGTCTCTGTACATAATAAAAAAATAACTCATGTCAGAAAATTAGTTGACAATGTTTGACTTCATATTTTATGGAAGTTCATAGCTACAATTAACCGTTTTGACTTTTGAAAGGATACAGTTATGCTCATGGATAATATGTTTAAGTTATGATTTAATCATGTTCTTATTAAAATCACTTATTTCTATGCAGTTGATAAAATATTTCTGTGTTTTGTAATTTAGAGTTTGATGGCCTTTTTTTTTCATTTTTATCAGACATTGATGCAACAACGACTTAGGATTGATTACGAAAAAAATTTGTCAGATTTACGGATATATAATCCAGATAAGCGTGAGAGGGCTCAAGGTTTTTTTTAATGTGCTGCATATTGTCTGTGTCATTAGATCAACTATGTATTGTAGTTGGGATTATATCTTTTAAAGTAAACTGCACTCACCTTTTTTCTTTTCAAATGACTAGGATTTTTCTCAGTCTCGTACACACGTACATACAAACATATGCATATATACAAAACATATAATTAGAAATTTTGCATCCTCATTGAGAATCATATCACCTCTGATTTTGATCAATTATGCAGGGTTGGTATATGATTGCTTATTTTGGTATATAAACTGAAGCTAAATAAAAATATGAATCTGAACAAAAGAATGTCAATGAATTTTTTTTTTTTACAATGGGGCATTCCGAGAATCAAACTCGGGACCTCTCGCACCCGAAGCGAGAATCATACCACTAGACCAAATGCACATTTGCTTTATATGTCTGCTTTTATTTATTTTTATCACTGTAATCTAAATGTTAATTCACTGATGTTGCATTGTTCATATGTTATCTTTTATGAAGTGCACAATTGTTTGAAGTATGTGGCACCATGCTGTGCTTACATCTATAATTTTCTGTTTAGCGTTTTTTTTTGTTCTGGTTTAGAATCTCTTGGTGCGTCTTTAATTTGCTTATGTGACCTCTGCCAAGTGAAAAACTGCATAGTGCATATTCTAGTTGTTACGTAGCGACTTTAAGTGCACTGTTTTAGTTGTTACAAATTAACATATAATCAAATCTTTGTCTTTTGACTAAGATATCTGGAGCCTTGTTGAAAATGGAAAACCTCTGTAATGTTGTTACAATAACATTTAGCCATGATTGAAAACTCACATCTCATTGATGGTAGATTTTAGGTTCAGATTTGTATTCTTTACTTTTGACTGTAAGCCAACTTTGACTTGGTATTAAATACGACACAGGTTAGAGATGTATCAAATACTATATCATAGACCGCTAAAGAGAAGAAAGTGAAGAGGCAACTCTCCAGCTGAGGTTTGCATATACCAAGCACAAGTGTGCTTTATTAATATATATATCTATCTGCTTTCCTATACTTGCTAGTTTTTGCCGCTTTAGCCATAAATAATAATGTGGATGATAATACTGCAGCCAATAAAGCAGTCCCTTTCTAAAGCTATATTTTACTAGTTACTACTACAAAAATCTTATGAGAAGAAATCTTTTAGTTTTATTGATGTATGTGATATTCTAAGTTACTGTTAGAAGCCTTCCGTTGATCTTGAATGGCGAAAAAGTTTTACCGAAAGTTAGATTACAGCTTGCCTCCTTTAAGATGATACCTGCAAATAGAAGAAAAAGACATAGAAGATTTACTAAAACAATTAAAAAAATATGATCGACTTAGTGGTTAAATTTACTTTCCCAGTATGGACAACAAGTCAAAATAAGCTGTGACAGCTTCTCAAAAAATGATTGGGGCATTCCGAGAATTGAACTCGGGACCTCTCGCACCCTAAGCGAGAATCATACCACTAGACCAAATGCCCACTTGTTTATACCATAATTTGTTATTTTATTTATAGTCATCTACTTAGTACAGCTGGTTGAAAACTTAAAAGATTCCCTGTACCCAAAATTTTTAAGTGCTGTCAGTAAATTAGGTGACAGTTTTTTTAAATCTTTTATGATAATTAATAGCCATGATTAACTAGTATTGACTTTGAAAGGATACAGTTATGCTCCTGGACCAAGATGTCCAATCTATGATTTTTAATTATGTTCTTTTTCAAACACTTATCCTATGCAATTGATCAAATATCTCAGTGTTCTGTAATTTAGAATATCTCTTAAAGTTTGTTGGCTTTTCTTTCATACTTGAATAAGAGTATAAGACACTGATGCAACGACTTAGGATTGATGACGAGAAATTTGTCAGATCTAAAAATATACAAATATAATCTAGATAAGCCTGAGAGAGCTCAAGGATTCTGTTCTGCTGTATATCGTGATTGTCTGTTTGATTGAATCGACTATTCATTGTAGTTGACAGTTAATCTTCTTTTGTATCTTTTAACTTAAACTGCAGTCACTTTTTTTTTCAAATGAGTGGTAATCTTTTTAGTCTCATACACACACATTTGTATAATTAAAAAAGT
>JAUTDX010001337.1:27500-50000 GCA_030844895.1 Ambrosia x helenae | reverse complement strand
ACATGCAGTGGCACAAAGTGCCCTATATTCTGCTTCTGCAGACGAACGAGACACAGTAGGTTGCTTTTTACTTTTCCAGGAAATTAAACAAGATCCTAAAAATACACAGAATCCTGTAACTGATTTCCTGGACTGAGTACATTTAGCCCAATCTGAATCCGAAAAAGCTGATATATTAAAAGAACAACTTTTACTAAACAAAATACCTTTTCCTGGATTCCTTTTAAGATACCTTAACAACCTCATTGCTATTTTAAGATGACCATTTAATGGCTTATGCATGTACTGACTCAAGAAGTGTACAGCATAAGAAATATCTGGTCGAGTGTGAGACAAGTATATTAACTTGCCAATCAGTTGTTGATATCCAGTTATATTGTGTAAAACATTCAAGTCATTATTGCTCATATTAGTAACAATGTGATTAGGTTCCATGGGATTACTAACTGGTTTGCATGCTAGCATACCATACTCAGTTAATAAATCTAGACAATATTTCCTTTGTGACATACAAATCCCTTGTTCACATTTAATTACTTCAATTCCTAAGAAATATTTTAATTCTCCCAGATCCTTTATTAAAAACTTTTCTTGTAAACATTTCTTGACATTGTTAATTTCATCAACAGAACTACCAGTCAAGACTATATCATCAACATATACAAGCAATACTACAATTTCTGAATCAACAAGTTTTATAAACAAAGAGTAATCACATTTGCTTTGTGCAAATCCTAACCTAGTTAACACTCCTACAAGTTTCTCATTCCACATTCTGGGTGCCTGTTTAAGGCCATAGAGAGACTTATTCAATTTACACACTCTATGTTCATTTTCTGAATAATATCCTTCAGGTAATTGCATGTACACTTCCTCATGCAACTCACCATATAAAAAGGCATTATTAACATCAAGCTGAAACAGCTTCCAATTATGTTGTACAGCTAAAGACATAACACATTTAACAGTCACAAATTTAACAACTGGAGAAAATGTCTCATCAAAATCTATTCCCTCCTTCTGACTGTACCCTTTAGCTACAAGTCTAGCTTTAAATCTCTCAACCTCACCTGTGGACTTATATTTAATTTTATAAATCCACCTACACCCTACAACACTTCTACCTTTAGGTAACTCTACCAACTCCCATGTATTATTTCTGTTTAAAGCTTCTATTTCCTCATTCATGGCATTGACCCAATTAGTATCACTAACTGCTTCTTTATAGTTTCTGGGTTCTATACTTTTATTTAACATTACAGCAAACACTTTACTATCAACAGATAAATTGGAGTAGTTAATTACCTTTTCTACCCCATATTTAACCTTTCCCTCTACCACAAAGTCATCTAACCTCCTAGGAAAGACAGAACTCCTAGATGATCTTCTAACTATGGTTTGAGGTGTATTTAAAGTGTCATTGCCCTCAGACCCAGATTTATCTTCATGGTCATACATCACATCCTTTGCCCTGTCCTCTCCTGAATCAACCTGTGAAGTTAGATCAGGCCAATCACTTCCACTGTTTTGATCAGGAGTGGACTGCAAAGACCCATGTGTATCTGACTCCTTCTTACCTATCTCCCTTCCATCATCATTGGGCAGATCATTAGGTTTGGATGCCTCATTTTCATAATAATCAAAGAAATTTGTTGAATTAATTTCTTTATTTGTGTTTTCATTATTTTGTTCAAAAACAGAATTTTCTTTAAAAGGAAATATGTTTTCATAAAATTTTACATCCCTAGAGTAAAAAATAGTTTTAGTTTCCAAACTGTAAACCTTATAACCTTTTTTCTCAGGAGAATATCCTATGAAAACACATTTTTCTGCTTTTATTTTAAGTTTATCAAACTCATTTAATATTGTTGCAAAACAAAGACATCCAAACATTCTCAAATGACTAAGGAAGGGCTCAAAACCATAGACAAGTTCATAAGGAGTTTTGCCATTCAACACAGAGGAGGGAGTCCTATTAATTAGATAGGCAGCAGTTAGAACACATTCAACCCAAAACCTAACTGGAAGATTACTCTGAAATAGTAAAGCCCTAGTAACATTCAATAAATGTCTATGCTTTCTTTCAACTACTCCATTCTGTTGGGGTGTATAGGCACATGTGGTCTGGTGAACAATACCCAATGATTTGAAATAAGTAGACATTTGATTGTTCACAAATTCCAGTCCATTATCACTTCTAAAACACTTGACATTTTTTTGAAAACTGGTTTCTTAGAATGTTAACAAAATCCTGAACATTATTAAAGACTTCAGTTTTAAACTTCATTGGACACACCCAAACAGCCCTAGAGTAGTCATCCACAATAGTAAGAAAATACTTAAACCCATCTCTACTTTGAACTCTATAAGGCCCCCACACATCCAAGTGAACCAACTCTCCAAGAGAAGTTGTTTTGTGTTCACTCAGTGGAAAGGGCTCTCTATGTTGCTTGGACTTGTGACACACATCACAAGGTCCTTCATTAGCAACAAACTTTATCCCTAGAATAGGTTCAAGCTTCTTAACTACAATGTCAGATGGATGACCCAATCTGGCATGCCAAAGTTCAGAAGCCTTACTACTTAAAACACACACTTGGTTACTTACATAAGAACCACCACAGAAATATAACCCTTCAAGCTGGTTACCAGTCACCAGGGTTTTCTTGGTGTGTAAATCCTGAATATAACAAGTATTCTCATCAAATCCTATGAATAACTTGTTATCCTTAGCTAATTTATGCACAGAAATCAGATTAATACAGTACTCAGGGACAACAAACACATCTTGTAACACAACACCATTACCAAGTTTTAAATTACCAATTTTAGTAACTAAAGCCTTAGTGCCATTAGGATGTTTCACATAAATCTTTAAATCAGACACATCAATAAAATCTGTAAGATCATGTTCACTTGTTACCATATGCTGGTTTGCCCCTGAATCTATTATCCAACCCATTTTAACCCTAGTCCTTCCAACATTAAAACAAAAGACAGGTTTTATACACACATTAGCACAAAAAGGATCAAATAGATTACCTGTTACATTACAACTTTGAGGTACTTCATTAGATTTCTCACCTATAAGGCTAAGTAGTTTAGAAAGTTGATCAGTGGTTAAAGAAGTAACTGAAACATCTGTTTTTTCACTGCAACTAGAACTATTATTATTAGAAGGACTTTTCTTTGCCTGTGAGTTTCTGGGTGGTTTCATCCAGGAAGGGTATCCTATAATTTCAAAACACTTATCAATTGTGTGTCCAGTTTTATTACAGTGTGTACATTTCAAAGCATCTTTAGAACCTTTGTTATTTCTTTTGAATTCAAAACTTTGATTGGTTTTAGCCATTAAACTTATGTTTTGAACCCTTTTAGTACCAACACTAGCATTTCTATGGGACTCTTCCCTAGAAACCACAGCAAATGCTTCCTTTACAGAAGGAAGTTGGTCCTTTAATAACAATGCAGTTCTAACATTTTGATACACACCATCTAAACCCATCAAAAACTGCATCAATTTTATCATATGATTGAAATTATTAAAATCCCTAGATGCATTACAAGTACATGCAGGCAATTGTACAATTTGATCAATCTGTTTCCACATAATATTGAGTTTATGATAGTAATCAGAAACAGGCATACCATTTTGATTAAATGAGTTAATCTTTTGATATAAATCAAATACAACTGACCCATCTACTTTATCATATGTTTCCTTTAGTTCTACCCAAACATCACTAGCAAACTTTGAAAACACTTGTCCCATATATAGTTCTTCACTTATTGAATTTAATATCCAAGTTAAAACAACAGAGTTACATCTATCCCACTGTCTAGCAAGAACTGGATCAGTATCAGATTTAATACAAGTTTTATCTATGAATCCCCATTTATTTTTAACATTTAAAGCAAGTGTCATAGCATTTGCCCACACTGAGTAGTTTTCTGATCCTTTAAGTTTAACAGATACAATAGTCAGATTACTAGAATCAGAAGCATGCAGATACAATGGATCAGAAGCATCTAGTTTACTAACTAGTGTTTCATTGACAACCAAATTTCTATTATTATTAGGGTCATCATTATTATTAGGATCCACATTATCACCCATAGCTGTATCAGGTTACCAGTAATACAAACAATCACACAGTCAATCACGTAAACACAAAGAATCACAGCAAACAACAATAGTAAAACAAACAGAGACAATCAAAGACACAGGACACAACTCGGCGAAGCCAAGCCAGGGACCAGATCACAGGTTCGTCACTCTATGGTGCCTGCGCAGGCCTTAACTTGGGAGCCCTTAGACCTAGACTTGACAATACACCAGACTACTAGACACAATCAACTCAGTCAATTAACAAATAGGAAAGATCTCACCGGATGGACCTAAGTTAGGGTTTCTCCAATAACAGTTACCCTTTGATTGGGGGTAAAGCAATGGTAATCACCTCGCTAGGGTTTTTACGACCCCTAGCACATCGCCTTCTTGATCCAAGCTCAGCAATAATAACCCTAAACTTTTAGGGTTTCGTCTTCTTTCCAGACCTTCCGAGTAAACAATCTCTAAGAAATCCAACAAACAACTAGACACAGCGGAATAATCCCAGATCGTAAAGAACTTCACAATCCTATCAGATCTTAAGCCAAGAGCTGATTTTAACCAGATCCTAAACCAAGAACACAGATTCAAGAGACACAAACTCAGATCTGAACACGAAGACACACAAAACTAACCTATAGCTCTGATACCATGTCAGAAATCATGGTAAATCAGAATAGTAAACGATTTTATTATGAATCAAAACAAAGAATCAAGAAATACAGATCAAAAACTCTCAAACTCTCATAATACCTATAAACTAGACAATGATCAGAATCAGATCAACAGAGAACAAGATGTTGACTGCTAAATCTTACAAACCCTAGATCGCCTATTGAGAGTATTACACGAGAGAATAAAGAGAACAAGTAAAGACTGAGCTGAAACCCTAAACAATAACAATAACAATCTATTTATAGTGCCAGTAGAAGCTTCTATAGAAGAAGCACAACTCGTTCATGTTTCCACCGTTGATCTATTAAGCACACGGATCACACTGAATGGACGGCTACGATGAGTTTAGTTGTTATAACAGATTTAATACTGGGCCACACCGTTCAGGTCCACAACTCTTAAATATGTTCCTTATTGGGCTCCTATCTGGGCTGATATTCTTGGACTCTTCACCAGCAGCTAATCCATATCTTTAAGTCCAAATAGCAATCAAGTCCTTCATGTCCATGCATTATAACCTACAAAACAATACTCATGCAACATATCAAAGCACTTGTCTAAATAAACAAAATATTAGATTGACAATGAAAGTATTTGATCATACTTTCAACACTTTTTAGACATGAACTATTTCTAGTCAGCTGGTGTTGTCCACTTCTTACATTTTTGGTATAGTATGCTAAATTGCTAATACAAGGATTAACACAAGGACTTGGAAGTTGTTTCCTTCTCTTTATGTTCATTTTATTGCTACTCGCAGTGGCGGACCCAGAAAGTTTTTTCATGGGGTGCGAAAATTTTATAGGTTGTTTGGCTATATCTATATAACATTTTTTTTTGTCCGGTTCTGGTCGGGTCAATGTTTACATAATATAGATGCGTTTAACAACACATATATGAAATTCGAAATTCTGTACGGCATAATAATTATTTTTTTAACAATCTAGCAAAAATAAATAAACAAAATCACAAAATAAGAAAAAGTTATTAAACTTAAAATAAGAAATTAAAAACCAAAAACTAAAATCTTCTTTTTCTATAATTATTAAATATTAATATTTACATTTGACTTTAAGAAAAGATACTGACTACCTGAGTACATACATCATTGTTTTTCTTTGGTAAACTAAGGGGCTGTTTGGTTGATTAAGTGCTGAATCATTAAGAGGTCTGAATGGTTAAGAGGTCTGAATGGTTAAGTGCTGAATCATTAAGTTGAACCTCTTAATGGTTAGTTTTTTTGTCCCACATTGGTATGAGAGTTTCATTAAGGTTCAGCATAGTTCAGTGCTTAATGATTCAGTGCTTAATGGTTCAGCAACATCCCAAGTCTTAATGATTCAGACTTAACCATTCCATTCAGAGGCTGAAACAAACGCACTGAATGCTGAATCATTCAGCACTGAATGGTTAAGAGCCTCATTAAGAGGCTACCAAACAGCCCCTAAGTTTTAATGTACTAGTAAATTACGAAAACACCCCTGAAAACAAACTTTATTACTATAACAGTCATCATCTTCTCCATGTTGCAATTCCATTATATTCATATTATCTGTACACTCGCTGGTCGTAGAATTAGCCGTAATTGCAAAAGTTCATCAAATCTGGTATTTTCTTAGAGCTTGCTTTCGAAAGTTCAAGCCAAGGGGTGCGATTTCAAAATTTTACGGGGGGCGCTTGGGATTTTCAAGCATATGTAAAACTATATATTATTTTTTTAAGGGGGGCGCCCGCCCCCTTTGGGTACCAATAGGTCCGCCCCTGGCTACTCGACAGTCGACATTTAGTGCATTCTTCTAGTTGTTGAAAACTAACATATCATCATATATAATTTGCTTTAATCCCAAGTAATTTGGAGCCTGTTGTTACATGTAATGTCTAGTTCTGATCAGAATCTTGCATCTTGGTGATGTGTATTTATAGATTCAGACCTGCATTCCATGTTTATATGTCAACTTTGTGGTTGCAATGTCGCATTTGCCCAACTTTTAAAAACACTAAAGAGAAGATAGCAAAGAGGCAGCACTTATAGAGGATTAATTAAATCAATCAATTATACATTTGTTTATAAGGGTATCATATATGTACTAATGTACATGTATAGCTCAAATGATAGCTTGTAACATGTAATCCAAAATATTTGCATTTTCACAAATAATCATACCATCTTCACTTTTAATCATTTCTGCAAGTATCGTGACAGAATACTTTGACATGCTGGTCTATGATTGCTGAATCTGGTAATGCTGTTAGTCTGTTACAACATGGTGCTCGACAATCTGCGCAAACAATAGTAGGGTGACATTTGCCTAATCTGGTAATGAAGTTACATATGCTTTATCGTGAAGTTGTATCCTCTGTTATACAAGCATATGTTTGTGGTATATAATGTCTTATGTGTTTGATTGCTTTCAAGAGTCATGAATTGACTTTACTTTATTTCACTAGTATAATATAAAATTCCAAAAATAGTAGCAGTTACAGAAGTTCATATAAATGAGTAGATTTTACTAAAAAAAGGGGCATTCCGAGAATCGAACTCGGGACCTCTCGCACCCAAAGCGAGAATCATACCACTAGACCAAATGCCCACTTGCTTTATATGTGCTGTTAATATTTGTAATCACCAATGCTTGAAATATGAGTTTACTGACATGACATTCTCCAAAGTATGAGGTACTACTTAGGTTGACTTTTATTCTATATACTCAGGAGTAGAATCACTTGCTAAGTTTGCTTATCTGAAGTTTTCAATGCTCATACGGAAGCATATCTATTTCTAAAAGTGAAAATTCATATTTTTTAACAGGCGTTCAACAAATCTACAAGTTAGACTTTTACTCGAAATGTGCTTAAATCAACAAAGTTGTTTGGTTAATGATATGATCTGCATGCTCAAATGATACATATTATGCTTCGTCAGAGACGAATTTTTCAAAGCTATAGATTCCTGGCAGCATAGCTTAATTACTTGAAGAGTAGGTAGACCATGAAAAACCTCATTACAAGCTAGTGAATTAATGGGAAGATTCTTAATATACCGATTTTTTGATCAGATTTCACTACTCATGATTAAAGTGGCACCCTTTATGAATAAGCTTCTTGACCAATTTCAGTAGGACTTCTTTTCCAGTGTGATATCAAAACTACTTTTGATACCTTCCCTCTCAGATGTAGGAAACCTAGTAAGCCATGACACGATGATAACTGGAATGTTGTGTTTTTTGGTGCTTTTACTAAAATAACCAGAAAAAGTCTCTTTTTACTTACCCACAAACCACCATGACACACATGCCTATAATCACCCTTGATAATCTTGAGAAACTAATTAACCACCTGAGTCGGTTTCAAGATCCAAACCCTCTTCTTTTGAGTGTGCAAATGTCAGCTTATCTCCTTTAACCTAACCCAAAAGTCTTTAAATGGTTAAGAGAACAGCCTTGTAGCATCTAACATTATTGCACCCAAAGAAACTTTGAATTGAGATGTTGGGAGGTAAATTAACTTAACACTAACAAGAGAATGCTGTTTGTGTTTGTAACTTAAAATTCAAAAATCATGCACTCAACAAGGATCTTACTTATCTTCAGGTTTTGATCTGTTCTGCAAGTTTAGTAACTGTTGTAGCATGACATGTTGGTTCATGTTTGCTTATTCTGGTAATGCAGTTCCAAAACTGTTCATCAATTTGGTGCCTAATCAGGTACGAAGTTACATGTGCTTGTCCTGAGTTTGTTGAGAGAATCTTTTTAGATCCAGAAGCACATGTTTGTGGCATATGAGATCATATTAATAGGCATTTTTGTTTTTAAAAGTAAAAAAAAGTAGTGGCATTTAAGAATACATATAAGTTAAGTAGACTATTTTGTAAAAAAGGGGCATTCCGAGAATCGAACTCGGGACCTCTCGCACCCAAAGCGAGAATCATACCACTAGACCAAATGCCCTACTGTAAAACACCATACTTGTTATTTTTATATGTGCTTTTTAGGGCAAACTATTTCTGGTGTTCTCCACTTCTTACATTTTTTTGTATTGTATGCTAGATTGCTTATACAAAGATTAACACAAGGACTTTGAAGCCGTTTCCTTCTCTCTATGTTCATTTTATTGCTACTTGACATTAATTGCATTCTTCTAGTTGTTGAAAACTAATATAACATCATATGATTTGCTTTTATTTCAAGTAATTTGGAGCCTATTGTTACATGTAATGTCTAGTTCTGATCAAATCTCGCATCTTCGTGATGGTAGATTTATGGATTCACAGACCTGCACTTATAGAGGATTAAATATATCAACTATACATTTGTTTATGAAGGTATATATGTACATGTATAGTTCAAGTGATAGGTTGCAACTTGTAATCCAAAAGTCTTGCATTTTCACAAATAATCATTGTCTTTCTCTTTTTTTCATGTATATCCTAAGTTTTTGAATTTACACAGTTGAATTTATGAACAGGATCTTTTCAGATACACAAGCACATGTTTGTTGAATATAATAACACTTTAGTAGGTAGATCTGTTTTCAAAGTCTTGAGTTGACTTTATTAGCTCATAAAATATAAAATTAAACATAACAGTGGCAATTACAAAAAAAAAAAAAAACGGGGCATTCCGAGAATCGAACTCGGGACCTCTCGCACCCAAAGCGAGAATCATACCACTAGACCAAATGCCCATCGGCTTTATATGTCTGCCTTTTCTTTTCTTACAACTGTGATTGAAGTATGAATCCGCTGATGTTGCATTATTCTTTTGTTATCTTTCATGAAGAGCACAATTGTTTTAACTTTGAAGTATGTGACACCATGTTGTGTCTGCATCTATAATTTTTCATTTAGGCTTTTAATTCTGGTCTAGAATCACTCGCTTGTGGCTACGGTCTATGAAAAAAATTCCTTTTGTTTTTAATTTGATATGACTTCTGCAGAGTGAAATACTGCATATTTTAGTTGTTGCAAAATAAGATCGTTGTATTGCCGCCAACATTACTGCATATCAGATTTTTGGCTTTTGAACAAGCGTTTGAAGTCTTGGTGAAAACAGAAACGCATTGTATTGTTGTTACTACCTTCATTTTTTTTACTGTTTTCATGTTATTTTAAACATGGAATATTATTGCTGGTGTCCTTGACTAAGGAGTTTGTACATTAATCGATATTGTGTTATTAGGTGTGATGCTGATAGTGATTACATGGGTTAAATAGGCACTTTGAAAGCTTTGCTATTTCACTGGGTTCATTATCGCCAAAGAAGTTTAAGTGCATTCATCCTTCCAAACTGACACGTTCTGATGTTAGTAGCACATCTTAGCATAATCGATATCTTATATAGATTTAGCCGATTTAAATTTTGAATTGTATAGATATTTAGATTATTATGTTTCCATGTTTATCTTCTTGTTCATTCTCCCTATATAAAGGGATCATATTGTATCATTCAAGATTATCAATGATATCAATACCATAGACCACTTTTATGGTATCAGAGCTAAGGCTCAATTAACCTAACCCTAATAATATCGCCGGCAGCCTTCATTACTTCTTTCCGGTTACGACCATGGCCAAGGAAGATGAAGCTGCACCCTCTTCGGCGACTGCCAAACCTACACCATTACACCCGGCATATTCTGTGTCTAATATTCAGTCCAAAGTCCGCACATTAGACGGCAAACACGTCACGTATACAGCCTGGACACGACTGTTCCGTATGCATGTAGTCGCATACAAAGTTTCAAACCATATTGATGGTTCGCCAGCCCCTGCAGAGACTGATCCCGATTACGCAGCATGGTTGGAGATCGACGCGTTGGTTCTACAATGGATCTGCAGTACTGTAGCAGATAGTATTCTACCCAAAATTCTCGGTAAAGTTGACACCGCACGGGCTGCTTGGGAGAAGTTAGAGGAGACGTTTCTCAGCAATAAGAAAGCATGAGCCGCCGCACTCGAAACTCAATTCTGTAACCTAACTTTAGCTAATTGTTCTTCTGTTGACAGCTATTGCCAGCGCTTACAGGAACTCGCAAGCCAGCTTGAAGATGTTGATCAACCAGTCACGGAGTCCCGACTCGTCCTCCAACTCGTACGCGGCCTCCCAGCCGAATACGACACAACCGCATCTTTAATTAATCAACAAAACGCGGACTGGGATACCGCGTGCACCATGCTAAACGAGGAAGTGATTCGCCTTGAAGCCCGACAATCCTCAACTTCGTCTGTCCTAGTTGCACAACAACAACCGCCGCCGCAACAACCATCTCAGCAACAACCATCTCAGCAACCTAGTCCGAACCCTAACCCTTATCAGTATTCATCACGGGGAAGGGGTCGGGGTAGGGGACGCTCCAACAGCCGCGGGGGCAGGGGACGTGGTCAGCCTCGCAATCCAGCACCGTGGTTCCAGCAAATGTCAACTTACCCAAATTGGGCTTGGTGGTCTCCCCCACCTTGCCCTTACCCGACTTTACCATGGCAGCCCAACCCCAACTCCAAACAGCCTTCGGGCAGCGGACAGACACAGGCCGGCCCATCTGATCAGTTAGCATCAGCCCAGTATACCGGGCTTACACATCCACAGCCTTCGGCCCCTCCTAATTTTGGTTATAATGCGCTTTGTCCATCTGACTTGAGTGCGGCTTTTTCAGCTATGAATTTACAGGCTCAAGATCCAACCTCGTACATGGACACCGGAGCCGAGGCACATGCTACTCACGACCAAGGTATGATCAAACTCCCTTCTTCATCTACTGCTTGTACTAAATTATTAGTCGGTAATGGCGCTTGTATTCCAATTTTAAAATCTGGGACTGGCTATTTCACCCTGCCAACCGAACCTATATTTTACCCAATGTCCTATATAGTCCTCAAATTATTAAAAACCTTATTTCCGTTAGACGTTTTTCACGTGATAATGTCTCCGCAGTTTATTTATCAAATAATCCAGTTCTTAGCATAATCGATATCTTATATAGATTTAGCCGATTTAAATTTTGAATTGTATAGATATTTAGATTATTATGTTTCCATGTTTATCTTCTTGTTCATTCTCCCTATATAAAGGGATCATATTGTATCATTCAAGATTATCAATGATATCAATACCATAGACCACTTTTAGCACAAAGCCTTGTTTCAAAAGGATTACTCTCTTACTGTTGTCCACTCATTTCATCTGGTCGTAATAAAAAAATTATGTCACGATTCGTGTTGATGTATATTCATGGATTCAGACCCATATTCTGATTTGAATTTTTAGATTGCATTTGGCCAGATTTTGAAATCACTAGAGAGAAGAGGAAGTATATGTATATGTAGATATGTATATGATCTAGATATCATGCACAGCTGCACTCAACAAGCATGCATCTTACTTATATATGTAGGTTTAGTAATCGCATCGTTTCATCGTTTGAGGTGTGAGTTTTCATATTTGCTTACCCTCTTTAGGTAGTTGCCATCTTTTCACCGACTTGGTGCCGAAGAATCAAGTGAATAAAGAATGAAGTTACATTTTCCTAATCCAGTAACGAAGCTACATATTGCATGTCATGAGTTGAATTATTGAGAGAATCTTTTTAGATCCTGAAGCACATGTTTGTGGCCTATAAGATCACTTTAATATGTAGTTTTGTTCCCAAAAGTTATGAGTAGTTGATTTTAGTTCTAGAATATCAAATTACAAAAAAGCATTGGCTGTACATATAATAAGTTTGCTCAAGCTCTACTCATGATTAAGGTGGCACCTTTATGAATAAGTAGTGGCTAAAAGTCTTGGCCAATCTTAGACTTTAGTTCTAGTGAGACATCAAAATTCATTGTGATAGGAGTAAAACAAAAAACAGAGAAGAAGATTAATCGCACCAAGTTAAACCGTTTATTATCATACTTCAAAGTCTATTTATAGACTAACGGTTATTAATAGCTATTCAGCTAACTATTATAACATATGACACAACTAGTCCCTCTTATTACAAACTATTACAATTCAGTCCCTGATATTATCATCTATTCGTAACAATACCTCCCTGTTTAGACAATTCATGTCTTCATGAATCAAAATCTAGGAACCTGAGCTTGAACTCCTCTAAATCTTCCCATGTAGCTTCAGTGACAGGAAGATTTTGCCAATGAATTAACACCTGAACACCAACTCGACCTCGTTTACGAACCATTTTCCGATCCAAAATAGCTCTAGGTTGGAAGGTGAAACGAGGATCCTCCGGCAATGGGGTAATTGAAATAGGGCCCTTAGGAGCAGCCTTTAACATCGACACGTGGAAGGTTGGTGAAATGCCATATAAAGCTTCACAGGGAGACATACCAATGGCTAAATGATAAGTGGTATTGTACCACCATTCAGCTGACGTTAACCACCTTGGCCATTGTAAGGGATCATCCATAGTCATACATATTAGGCAAGATTCCATACATCTATTTAGAACTTTTGTTTGCCCATCAGATTGAAGGTGGTAAGCAGAAATAAAGGCCAATGTAACCCATTGTAACTTCATGAAATCTTGCCAAAATTGCTCAAAAATAATGGGTCCCTATCAGATACTATAGAGTTGGGACACCCATGTAGTTTAAACACATTGTCAAAGAATACTTGAGCAATGGTAGCAGCAGTGTAGGGGTGTGATAGAGCAATAAAGTGGCCATATTTGGTAAATCTATCCACAACAACTAAGATAAAATCCTTATCACAAGCCCTTGGAAGTCCACTAATGAAGTCCATAGATAAGTCCACAAATGCTGCTACAGGTGTAGGTTAAGGCTGGAAAAGGCTAGGACTTGCAACCCTTTCATATTTTGCCATGTGGCAAACAATACAGTTCTTAACAAACTCCCTAACATCTTTTCTACAGTGTTTCCAATAAAACATTTGCTTCAGTTTTTGTAATGTAGGATAATACCCAGAATGCCCTTCTATAGGAGAAGAATCGCATAACCTCAAAATGTCATCTCTCAACTGCATATCATTTCCCACTAAGATCTTGTTCTTCCTTTTGAAAATTTCACCATCCCATGAGTAATTTGGGACTGAAGATGTATGCTGCAATTTATGGAAAACTTCCTGAACTGCAGGATCATGTTCCCAGCTCAGTTTTATCCTCTGCCAAAGACAGGGATCTAAAGAGCTCAGTCCCATCTAAAACAAATCTAATCCCTCAACTCTAGACAGGGCATCAACTACCTTGTTCTCAACCCCTTGCTTATAAACAATATCATAGTCATAAGGCAAAAGCTTGGCTAACCACTTTTGCTGCAAAGGAGTGCTCACCCTTTGTTCCAAAAGATATTTGAGGCTTTGCTGATCAGTCCTTATGATGAAATGTTTGAGAATGAGATAATGATGCCAATGCTTGACAACCATGAGGATAGCCAACAATTCCTTTTCATAAACTGACATTGACTGTTGTTTGACATAAATACCCTTGCTAATGAAAGCTAAGGGATGACCCTTCTGCATTAACACAACACCTAACCCTTTTGCTGATGCATCTGTTTCCAAAATGAACACCTCATTGAAATCTGGTAGGGCCAATACAGGTGTAGTAGACAAGGCCACTTTCAACTGCTCAAAAGCCTTGTGTGCATCCTCATTCCAAATGAAGGAATCCTTTTTGAGTAGGTTAGTTAATGATTTAGCAATACCCCCAAAAGCTTTATGAATCTCCTGTAGTAACCTGCTTAGGGCTCACAATTTCATACACGAACATGAATACCCGACATGAACCTACAATATTTTAACAGGTACAGGTATAACCTTAATAGGGTTCGTGTCCTAAACAGGTAGACACGAAATATACCTGTTAATTTTCGTGTCTAAACAGGTTAAATACTTGTTTACCTGTTTAGTACCCGTTAAGACATGTTAAGGATTTTTTTTAAATATATGTAGTGGGGGTGGAGTATTGGAGTTACATGTTTTTACTAGGTGGAATTTTACCTTTTTAATGCTTGATGGTACCCATTTAACGTGTCGGATTTGGAAAATATGTTCGTGAATTATCGTATTAACCTGGTACAAACAGGTATTATCGTGTCTTATCGTATTAACTTGGTATAAACTGGTATTATCGTGTCTTATCGTGTAAACTAGGTATAAACAGGTTCGTGTTCGGGTATTTAAAAAATTACACGATAAGTTATCGTGTCGTGTTTGTGTATACATGTTTCGTGTTCATGTCTTAACAGGTTCGTGTCTTAAGAGGTCGGGTATACACGATTTGCCAGCCCTAAACCTGCTAACCCAAGGAAGCCTCTAAGTTGTTTAACTGTTGTTGGAACTCGCCAATCAGTTATTGCCACTACCTTTGTAGGGTCAGTACTTACACCTTTTGGAAAATCACATGCCCTAAATATTCAACTTCTTTGCTAGCAAAAGTACATTTAGATCTCTTAGCCAATAATGAATTAGCCCTCATTAATTACATGCTAAGCAGTTAATATCGGTGATATCTTGGTAATATCTCGGTTATCGGCCATAGGATATTATATTGGTATATCGGCCGATATCGGTGATATACGGCCAATATTGGCTTCCAAAATATCGGTTGTATCAGCGAGATTATCGGTTTGGTGTTTTGGAGCATAAAATTGGCGTTCCATAACCTATTTGAGATGAAGAGAAAGAAAGAAACTAAGAAAGATGAAGGAGATGATGATATATAAACCTAAGAAAGATGAAAAGATAGAAAGAAACTAAGAAAGATGAAGAAATAAACAAACCTATTTTTTGTGACGGCTGTATTTTTAGTATTAGGGTTTGGCTTGGCTTGTGTTCATTGGTAAAGATAAAGTAAGGAGATTAGATGTTAGCGGGAAACTTTTTAAAATTGTTAGGGTTTCTCATAATTTGTCATATTGTATGTAAATGGGCCATATGTTAGTTGAGCTGGGGTTATAGCTTTAAAAGGATCACATAATATGTAGGTTTAAATTATATGTTATAGCTTTATAGGCCCACATAATACTTTAAATTGGATAAGCTTATGTTAGACTTTTAAGTTTAAAAGGCCCATATAATATGTAGGTTTTAGTGTTTTACATTATATATATCACATTCAATTATCGATATCCCCACCGATATCTCACCGTAATAAATGATATCTCAAATATCGGTCCTTGACCAATATCCGATATTTTACCGCATTAACTGCTTAGATTCCAGGACCCTTTTCAAATCAGAAACATGTTGGTCCATGGAAGAACTATATACTGATATGTCATCATGAGAGCTTCTTAATAAGGGCTTAAAAGTAGTGTTCATGAGAGCTTGAAATGTGGCAGGTGCATTAGTTAGACCAAAAGTAAAACTAGGAATTCATAATGGCCCTAGTGTGTTTTGAAAGCAGTTTTATGTATATCAGAATCATGCATCCTGACCTGATGGTAGCCTGATATTAGGTCCAGCTTAGAAAAAGCAGAAGCCCTTCCCAATTCATCTAGTAGCTCATCAATCAAAGGAATAGGGAAAATATTATCGACAGTATCATCATTAAGCCTCCTGTGATCCAGACACATACGCCAACTCCCATCTTTCTTCTTTACCAATACCACAGGTGTTGCAAAAGCACTAGTGTTTTCTCTGATCACCCCCATATCAAAGAGTTCATGTGTCATTTTCTCTATAATATCTTTTTGTGCTGCTGGATATCTATAAGGTTTTTGCGTCACCACTTGAATACCTTATTTTAAAATAATTTGGTGGTCACAAGGTCTTTCGGAAGGTAAAGAAGTAGGTAAAGCAAAAATATCTTGGAAATTATCCAGCAGGGCATCAATTTGTTTGTTTTGGTCATCTGGCTTGATTACAGGGGTATGGACACATTCATCAGTTGCAGTGGAATGCAAACTGAATAAGTGTGCTTGAGCCACTTGTGAGGAGTTAGACAAATAAGTAGAAAGCTTTTCAGTGGAACACAAACAGATGTCTTGGCTTTTTGTTCCCTTTAATTCCACCACTATATCATCTACCTTGAATTTCATAGTTAATTCTTTGAAATTCCAAGTAGTATCATTTAAACTCTGTAACCATTGAACTCCCAAGACCATATCATAATTGGTCAAAGGAAGTAATAGTACATCAGTCGTAAACCAATTGCCTTGCATCATCCATTGTAACTTAGGACACATTCTTTCACAGATCAATACATTTCCATCAGCAACTGTGATCTTCATAGGTAAGATTTTCTTAGTAGGGCATTGCATTTTGTCAGCAATTTTCACATCTAAGAAGTTGTGGGTAGAACCTGAATCAGTAAGATTATGGAGAGTTCTTGTGCCAATTGATCCTTTGATTTGCATGGTTGAATATGAGGGTGCCCCCATAATGGCATTTAAGGAAATTTGAGGGATCAATTCAGTGGTTTTTATCAACTACTCTTCAGACTCTTCCTCCCCGACATCATCATCCCATATTTCTATGGAAAAAAGTTGATAATAAAAGTGGTTCCTACCTAATGGGCCAATCCGACCTACTATAACAAGGCCATTAGGATTTGGGTTTTCACCCTCTATAAATAGAGGGGCCACACCCTCATTCACATCATCCATTTGTCTTATGCAGGTACATGACATCTCTCTCTCTCTAGAAATACTCTCTCATTAGTTAAGTTGCTAAGCTTCCCCTGACGAGCTGCTGAGGTATTACATAACAGCTCACAACCTCACTGCTTCCATCAATCGGATTCCAACCACTGAGCTAAGCAGCCTGAAATCACCAGCCAAGTTTCAACCACCATCTCCTCACATACTCTCTATCTCTCCTTTACACACTTATAATTAACCTTTGTGCATGATTATTGGGATAAATTACTAATGTTGAGCGTCAGAGGGTGGTCCAGAGATCCCGGGGATCATTCATGTAGACTGGTGGAAACTAGCAGGTAAGAAAGTTAACCCTCAAGAGACATCTAGACCATATTCGAGTCGTATCTTTGTTGTTTCAACACGGTAACACCCTTAAAATAAGGAATAATTATATATATCCCCCTAGGATTTGGTTCAAATGAGAACCTTTCCCCAAATTGAGAACTGAGAGAACCATTCTGGGCCACACATTTCTATAAGGCAAAAAAAAAAAGTTTTTTTTTTTTTTTTTTTTGCAAAAATCGCTGCTTTATATGTAAGAAATTTTTTTTTATTTTTTTTGTATTTTTTTTCAGTATACACATGTGTATAACATATGTATAATGCAATATACACATATGTATAATTGCTATATACACATATGTATACTTGACATATACACATATGTATAAATGAAAAAAAAATTCAAAAAAAATAAAAAAATTTTTTTTCCTTGCATAAAAATGTGCGATTAAAGCAAGAAAAAATTTTTTTTTTTTTTTTTTTTGCCTTTATATGAAATGTGTGGCCCAGAATGGTTCTCTCAGTTCTCAAATAGGGGTTGGTTCTCTTAGGATCCCTACCCTATCCCCCTATTTAAAACACTAATTACATATTTACCCGACCCAAAAACTAAATTACATATTTCCATCTCTTTTAGCAAAATGACACTAATACCCTTTGAAACATAAAAAAACCCAAGACCTTCTCACTCACCTCCCACAATCTTTCATTCTATCCTGCTAAACCGGTTATTACATACAAAGGTGAGATCGGCGACGATGAGAAGAGTACGGGCGGCACACCATAGTTTCTAACCAGTGGCGAAGCTTGACCCGGAGGTTCGGGGGTCGGAAGTCACCGGGGGGTCGGAAGTCACTAGTTTCGGGAGGTCGAAAACTAGTGTTGGGGGGTCGAAACCCTATATTTTCAAAATTTTCATACGAATACTATATAATCGGAACTTATGCGCGAAAATCCAGGGGGGTCGGTCGCCCCTCCCCGCCCCAACTATGCTGCGCCACTGTTTCTAACCATCATTTGATGACAACCAGCATCGATCCTAGCCCTCGCGTGACAACCTAGCCATCGTGCGACCTCACATGTGCGTTTCTATTACTCTCGCGATCGAACGATAGGTTTTCTTAGGTTTGATTCTTCATAATCCAACCTTGTCTTTGTGCTATATCATATCAGTATTCTATGAACTTGCATATAGATCTATCATAAGATGTGCTAACCAAGACTAATGTGAACATCATCGTTTACTTTGAGGTAAAAAGCACCATCCCACTTTGCAACAAGCCAACAACCATTGAGAAATAGATTTGAGTTTTCATAGATAACACCTTGGCATGGTTCTAGAGTTCCAGACGAAGTTATACACAAATAAATAAATAAATAAATGAATAAATATACATAAGACCAAACGAAGACAACAAAAGTTTGTTAGGTTTGATTTGGGTGCTTGTTTGTGCTTGATTTAGTTTTTTTAGGTTTGATTCAAGGCGTTTCTATTGGGTTATAACAACCAATAACGAAAAGCAAAAATAGCCACAAAACGCTTAACAAAACAGAAAAAAGGGGAAGAAAAAAAGTTAGCAGTTAAAAAGGGTAAATTTGAAATTTGTATGGCTTAGTAAAAGAGAAGGGTAAAAAAGTCATTATCTAATATATTTTTAACTAAATGGGTATATATATGATATTTTTAGCTTTTAAGAAGAGTAAATGTGGAATTTAATTTTTGGATTGAGTAAATATATAATTTATGAAGTTTGTAGGGGTATATGTAATTGCCCCTTAAAAATTACCAATCAAATATACTAAACATGCTTTTTTGTCTATATTCCTCGGTCTTAAGAATACATTTTTATGTCTCAAAAATACAACATAACTACATAAAAAAATACTTTAAGAGCATAACTATGTTTTTCTGTTTTTTTTATGAAGTATAACAATAAAAAAATACTTAACTCCATTTTGACAATAATTTTTGAACTCGATAGCGATTACACCAAACTGGGCATCTTATAGTCGAGTCACATTGCAATTTTTGAAAAACGTTCCCGAAAGCCATCCGTGACATTTTTCTCACATCCTTATAGAGCCCCAAATAAAGAATATAAAAATTCTATGAGGTCATACCTTTGGGTACGTGCCGTCCTTGGCGCGTCTGCAAATTCTGTTCCACTCTGAACTCCTGTAATAAAATACGAACGGAATCGTGTTTTCATCATAACTTGATCATATGAACTTCGTTTCGCACGTTTCACATATCCACATGATCGTCTCAACATGCCCGGCATTTGAAAGTTAACGGCGTTGGCCTACGATGCCACCTCTACTGCGAGCACTCGTTTCTACGTGTCAGTTCGTCTATTTCCGCGCATCTGTCTTCACACAGCTCTTTACCCTGTCATCCAAACTCAGTTTTCTTCATATAATATATCCACACGACCGATGTGCTGTTTCGTCACCAGAAGCTTCCCGAGCTGCCACCGGTGGCTAGAACAGTCTGCCGGATTTCCTGCCTTCTCGTCGGAATCCTTCGTTTTTTGATATGTTCTATATCTAAAAACCACCAATCCTCCTTAACTTTAATCCAAATCTGAAATTTTGAAACCCTAAAGATCATAATCCCCAACATTCCCATCGATCACCATGCCCTCGAGAATAATAAAAGGATGATTTAAAATGCGAGAACTTATCCGAAATCGATGAATCTCCCTACCGAACACTTCATCTTTCGTCTCCTCTTTCTCCCATATTTGGTAAAGAGTAAAGTACACGGTTGATCTATATGGTTTACCAAAATTATGGATTTGATCCATGGCTTTCAAAAATACAGGAATAGTCCCTATAATTTACATACACATACTAGTAGACAACACTTGATCCTTACCATTGCTACTTCTATCCTTTTTCAACTTGTGTTCTTCAAATAACCATATTAGGCATGTTTGGATAAATTTATAACTTATCTACTTTTCCATCTCCTTATCTCCTCTTTTAGTTACACATTATTAACTTTTTGAAAAAGTCATTTTCCACCTCTTTTTCCTCTTATTTAAACCCAAAAAGTCATTTTCAACCCACCATCCAAACATTTTTAAAACAACTTATAACTTTTTGAAAAAGTCATAAGTGGAAATAAGGGAGCCAAACACCCTCTTATTATAATTAAAATCATACAATATTAACTACTTTCAAAACCATAACTTTCCTTTGGTCAGAACAAAACAAACAATTAACCTAGTGTCCAATCTAAAAAAATTAATCGTCCTACACACTTAACAATCCATGGCATTGTATTAAAACCAATCAACAAACAAAAGCAGCGTTTGTAGTCCAACGGTTAGGATAATTGCCTTCCAAGCAATAGACCCGGGTTCGACTCCCGGCAAACGCACACATTCTTTATTTTTCCTTCCCCAATTTTTCTTTTTACTACAAAAATAAAATTACCGCTAAACCTTGTTTCTGAAAGAACATGTCCAAAACCCTTTCGTTTGCTTTTTTCTGCAACAAAACGAAGCATCTGACTATAACTATAATATTAATATCTTCGGTTACAATCGGACGGACCGCTATCAATTTATAAGGTTAGAATCACTTCCTCTTCATTTTTTTTATGTTTCAATTTTTTCGTTCACTTATGTTTGATGCTGCTGCTGCATTAGTCTCAAAATTAGGTTTTCGGATATTATTATTATTATTATTATTATTATTATTATTATTATTATTATTATTATTATTATTATTATTATTATTATTATTATTATTCATGAGTTTACTATCACAAACTCAGTTAGGGTGGACTTTTGGTCTGTAATACAGTAACAGTAATAGTAATGCATCTTCTTCTGTAACTGCTAGCTACATGTGGTGGCAAGTAATTAAGTAAACGAATTGAAGTTACGCGATATAAGTTATACGATTCGGACACTGTGAGAGGTTCTGGCAATGCATTTCGATGGTTCAGTTTGTACACACGTCATAAGGCGTTAAGAAAATGTGTGGCCTTATGGTGTTTTTTTTTGTGTTTTTTTTTTTTAATGTTTTAGACATTTTGGGTCAGTTAGTTATTTTATTTTTGATGCGTGCTTTTTATGTTCTAGACTTTTCTGGGTCAATCAATGTTAATTTTTATAAGATATACAGTTTTTATATTAGGCTTACGCCTTTTGAGGGGAAGGGAAAACGTCTTGAGCCTCGTTTCCGTTCTTTTAAACTTTGTCTATCTATACACTTCCACTTCCACTTCCTGTCCTGTGAGGCCGTGGAGATGGGTTATTGTGGTACATTCAGATAGAAATTCTGTGGACTGTTGCTTTAGAATTTGAAGTGGTTTTACCTTTCGTTTTAGACCTTTATGCTATAAACTCAGGCGTAGAATCACTGCTAAGTTTGCTTATTTGAGGTTTTCTAATAGTGAAATATATTATATTCTGCACAGATGTTTATCATACCTGCAAATTATGCTTAAACGATATACATACATACTTCATTAGAGACAACTTAAAAACTACTTCTGAAGCATAGTTTAATTACTTGAAGAGTAGGAAGGGCGAAGACCATGAAAGACCTCACTACAAGCCTTGGTACGCTTAACAGGAGGTCCTCGATATACCAAATTTTCGTATCCGATTAAGGCGACGCCCTTCATAAATAACCAAAGAGTATATTATCACTTACTCACAAACCACCATGACACAATTGCCTAGCATCACCCTTATTAGTGTTGATTATCTGGTAAAATGTTAATAACCTGAGCCAGTTTCAAGACCCAAACTCTCTTTCGGGGTGAAAATGCAAGCTTATCTCTTCTAACCTTAGTCAAAACTCTGTAAATGCT
>JAUTDX010001337.1:20000-25000 GCA_030844895.1 Ambrosia x helenae | reverse complement strand
CTTGGTGCCAAAGAATTATGGAAAAGAATAAGCAAATCACATTTGCTTACTGCTTATTCATGTAATGTGGCTGCATATATATGTCATGAAGTTGCATCTTGTCATGATTTATGAACATAATATTTTCATTTTGTTGAATTCAATATCACTTTAGTAGTAGGTAGATCTGTTTTCAAATTCTGGAGTTAACTTTAGCTCATAGAATAATAAAAACAGTGGCACTTACAATTATATTAGAACAAAAGAGGCCGTGAAGACTCACCTAAAGCAATTGCAGCTAGCAACTCAAGTGTCCAAAAAGTGAACCCGACCTATAAGTGTCCTAAGGGTGGATGGGGTGGTTTTCACACCCAATCACATTGTCCCACCTTATTCCATCACACTCCATCAAATTTATCACTAAACTTTTTTTTAAATAACTAAAAACATTACATTAAAATAAAATAAAAACATTACATTAAATAAAAAACATAAAAATAAAAAAACTAAAAGTTAACGACCCAACCCCCCTTGTGACAAATTTCACGATTTCGTTCAATGAGAATCAACTTGTATGGTTCTTTGGCATCTTCATGCGATTCCTTCAAAACCTTCTTATCTTTATTTTTTTCAATTTCGGACAAATGTTTCATGAAGGTGTTTTCTATTTGTATTTTCAATTTTGGTACGGTTCGCGAAATCCATAATGGTCGAACATTGGCTCATCAATCGGATCGGGAGGTATGCGGAACACCCCAGATGCGACTTGGGTTGGCATGTTGGGTTGGGAGTAGTGTAGCGGATATTGGTTTGGAATCGAAAATTGTTGGGTTTGATATATACGGTTTTGAAAACCTTGGTTTTGAAAGGGTGGGGTGGGCTGGGCATATGTTGGGTTTGAGACGCTTGGTGTGTAAGTTGTGGGGTTTGTGGTTCGTCTTGACGAAACTGAGTCGGTTCGCCTAAATTAGTACAAACCTGTGGTCTAAACTTTCGCTTCGTAGCTGAATGTTTCTTGCTTGATCCTTTCATTTTTTTGAAGATTGAATGTATTTTGATTGATTGTTGGAGCCATGGAGTATTGTTTGATTGTTGGTTGTATTGATTTTGGTTGAAAAATGAAGATTATATATAGTATTTATAAAAAAAAAACACTTAATTTTAATCCCAAACGGTGCATTAGGGCTAACTGTGCTTAATCAGGGGTATTAGGGTGTTCAGGTTCATTAACAAGTGATTAGGAATGATTGGCGGGTAGTTAAGCACTAATTAAGCTAGATTAAGGTATATGCAAAGAAAAACAATGTAATTAGGCATTGATTAAGGAAATTTTGGGTGATTAAGGTTTTGTGAGTGCCTAATTAGGGTCAGTGATTGATTAATAATGCTTAGATCTGTCGTCACTTGAATTAGTGTTTCCTAACCCTAATTCCCAAGACTCGCCCTTAGATGACTTTAATTTGTCTTGAATTAACATTGTTTAGTAGTTTCGGGCTAGACTATGTTTTTTTCGGATAATCACCAACACATTTACAATTACGGTTTTTTATTTAATGATGAATTAGTATTAAACGAATCCCAAATGCAATCCCATGCATTATCTCGGACATTGCTAGCCTTAAATGGACTTAATTAATGCAAAATTAAGTCTAGTTATGTAATTGAGACGTTTATGTATGTAATAAGGTTGTACGGATTTACCATGGAAAAATGTCGGGTGTCACATTACAACTATCAATATAGCTTATCTTTGACCCTATGGATTTATGCATAAATCCTTAAAACAAGGTATAACATAATGATCAACAAGCTTGGTTATACCTATTGTGAACTTTACCTGTTTAATCACATTATACATGTTGCTACTTTATCTTATCAACTTTGTTAAAATGGTTTAGCGCGCGAAACTATAAAGTTTCGTCTCACCAACATATTACTTGACATTTTTAGCATGTAATTTAGGTGATACCAATTACGTGTATTTGGACTAGTAAAGACTTGCTTTGAGGGCTTGATTGCATGAACACCTTGCTCGTTTGAGACATTGCGTGGAAAGCCTTTGGTTTGTTTCATTCCCACATATTTGCTTTGGTGGGGGTTTGGCAAAGAAGTCGTTTGCTTGAATATCCAATCCAAGGGGTTTGACACATCGAGCATAGGCAAGAAGATTTTTAGTGGGTGATCGTTAGATGGGTCTGTGTAAAAATGTACATAAATAAACACGTGTAGTTCCTATTTAGTCCATTAACTTAGTAGGCTTTTTAATTACTTTATTGGGCTTGATGTTGAGCCCACTTGACTAAGCTTGTATATATATTATATATCACTTGATCTCTATCATTGCAACTTCTATCTTTTTCAACTTGTCGTCTTTAAATAATTATATTATATAATATTAAATACTTTCAATGATCTCACTTGTAAAATAACATGTTTTTTAGAGAGGATGTCCCAGGTTTAAACTTTTGTTAAGAAACCTTTGGTGCAAAGTAATGAAATGTCTTATCTATCTAAACAGTATAATTATCCTTAGCAACTGAGACAAACAAAAAAGTCGCGTTTGTAGTCCAACGGTTAGGATAATTGCCTTCCAAGAAATAGACTCGGTTCCGACTACCGGCAAACGCACACATTCTTTTTTCCCAAAAACATTTAACCCCTAAACCTAGTTTATAATAAAAGTTAGGGGAAATGTCATAAAAAACAATGAACTTTATATTTTTTTTTTCACTATAGTCACTCGACAATTTTTTGTACATAAAAAACACTACACTTTCATTTTTTCCTTAAATCAGTCACTCAACAATTTTTTACCTAAAAAACATTATACTTTCTATTTTTCTCATAAAAGTCACCAAAATTGTTTTCCGCATAAAACCCCTCAAAATGTCAATTTCAATTTTTTTTATTTAAGCAACCCATAACTCCAGTTATGTTTGCTTACTTGTTGTATAGGTGGCATATATATTTTTTTTTATCCTTAAAAAATCAAAATAATGAAGTTGATCAAGAAAGTTAAGTACTTTAAGCATCAAAACAATGCTTATTTGTTATATAATTTTTTCCTTGGTACTTAAGAATTGAACGATTATTTAAATTAGCAAAACCAATATTACTTGATTGCAACAAGAGATTTTTTATCACATATTTTGTTATTAAAATTAATATATAATAATTACAAAATATCTAAAAAACTAAAAAAGAAAACAATAATCACATAAAAAAATAAATAAAAAAATTGTTGGGTGACTTTTACGAGAAAAAAATAGAAAGTACCGTGTTTTTAGTTATAAAGAAATGTTGAGTAATTTTTGTAAGAAAAAAATGAAAGTATAGTACTTTTAGGGTATGTTTGGCAAAACTAGTTGGTAGCTGTCGCCTTTTAAATAGGGGTCTGTTTGGTATGGACAATGGAATGGACAATGAAATGGAATGAATCATTACTATTCTATGTCTTGTTTGGTTTCATGTGAAAATGAAATAAATAATTACCTTGTGTTGTTTAATAGGAAAGAAAGACTAGAAGAATAAAATCGTGGTAAGTATGTGGTGATATGTGGCGGTTGTTGGTGGCGGAGGTGGCGGTGGTTGGTGGCGGCCAGGGTGGATGGCAGTGGTTGGTGGCGACATAGGTGATGGGTGCCGGCGGTGGCGGTGGTGAGTGGCGAGTAGGGTGGTGGTTTGCGATGCGTGGTGGATAGAATGATTTTGAGGGAATGGAAATGTCTTGGGAATGAGTGATTCCATTCATTTGACTAACCAAATGCCAAATTTTTCATTCTGTTATAATGACCCATTCGATTCCACCTTCCATTCCAGCATATCAAACGTTACCTTGGTGTTTGAGTTTACGGCTAGGAGTACCGGAGTATCTAATCCCATTCGCTCCCCTAGCTTTCGTCCACAGAGTAGTTGTAGCTTTTAATAAAAATGTATAAAATGATCAAAATAGGCATAACTAAAAGATTGTATGCATGTTTTTTTATGGTAGAATATGTATTTGTGTCATTTTACTCATTTAAAGCTTGTAACTAGTAAGAACTTTTTCTTAAACGCTAGTACGTAGCGTTACAATATGAAGTTTTTTCTCATAACCTAAAAGCTTCAAGCTCCTTTAACCAAACAAGACGTTATAAACTCCTAAAAGCTTGTTAACAAGCATATCCTTAATGTGTAATTTTTGAATGAATTTAGAGGGTGTTTGGGATTGAGTTTCGAAACAACTTATTGACTTATTGGCTTTTCCAAGAAGCCAATAAGTCAATAAGCTGTTTGTGTAACTCAAAAACGCTTTTTGTTTTGATTTTTAGCTTTTAAGGATGGAAAAACTGTTTTTGAAAAGTTAGAAATTCTGCTTTTGAAAAAAAATTACAAATTTACCACCTATACAACTAATATTCACAAATTATAATCCAATAAACTTATTATGAGGGTGTTTGGGATTGAGTTACAAAACAGCTTATTGACTTATTGGCTTTTTCAAAAAGCCAATAAGTCAATAAGCTGTTTGTCTACCACAAAATACCACAAAAGCACTTTTGGTTTTGGCTTTTTGATATAGGTTAAAAAGCTGTTTTCAAAAAGTCACAAATCCTGGCTTTTGGCTTTTGGCTTTTGACTTTTAGAAAAAAATTACAAATTTATCACCCATACAACCAATATTCACAATAAGTTAAGCGAAACACTTAAAAAAATAACAATCTATTGACTTTTTGACGTTTCCCATCCCAAAATCTAATCCAATCACTTTTTTTAAAACTCCTTTTCAAAAAGTCATAAGCCAATAAACACTTTTGACCAAAAGCACTTTTGCATTTCCAAACTCAATCCCAAACACCCTCTATGTCAATGAACTTACAACTCTTTTCATCTTTTCTTCAAATCATGTTTTTATTTTATTTTTTTCCGCAACAAAAGGAAGTATCTGCAGATATTATCGTCGGCTACAAATCTGACGGCTATCCATATCAAAGGTTAGAATCAGTTTCATTATTTTTGGTACTGTATTAATCGCATAATTA
>JAUTDX010001337.1:0-15000 GCA_030844895.1 Ambrosia x helenae | reverse complement strand
GAATCAAAATACTGGAGTTAAATCAACTTAGATACCCTTAACACTAACAACTAACAAGGAATGATGTTTATGTGTGTAACTCATAATCCATACTTCATACACAGACGCACTCAACAAGCATCTTACTGTCTATTAGTCTTGATCTGTTCTTCAGGTTTGGTAATTGTTTTAGTTTGGTGTTTTTTTTGGCTGATTCTGGTAATGCAGTTGACAACTTTTTACCAACCCGTGCCTATGAATCTTGGCAAAAAGTAATGAAGTTACGTGTCCTAATCGGTAGTGAAGCTGCATGTGGGTATCATGAGTTGAATTTATTAAGAGAATCTTGTAAGATCCAGAAGCACATGTTTGTGGCATATGAGATTACAAATAACAAAAGTGAGAAGAATTTTTACAAAAAACGGGGCATTCCGAGAATCGAACTCGGACCTCTCGCACCCAAAGCGAGAATCATACCACTAGACCAAATGCCCATTTGCTTTATATGTCTGTTTTATTTGTAATTTAAATGCTGAAAATATTAGTTTAGTTTGACATTACATTTCTACAAATGTAAGTTAACTGAATTTGAGATTCATTTACATTTAGATTTTAAAAGATCATATGGAGACATATCTAGTTCTAATAGTATGATTTTTTATATTCTGCGCAGATGTTTGATTAATCTGCAAATCATGTTAACCACTGGTCACAAGTGCCTATCATCACCCTTAATGATGTTTATCTTGAAAAACTTTTTAATCCGCTTGGCTTAGACTTTTGTCTCAAACCTGCTTTTCGGGTGTGCAAATGCTACTCTTTTAATGCATACAACAATAACAAGGAATGCTAACTGTGCAACTTATCATCCAGAAATCATGCTTAGATGCACTCGACAACCATTTTACTCTCTTCAGGTTTTGATCTGTTCTGCGGGTTTTGGTAACTGCATTCACTTGACGTGTTGGTTTATGTTTGCTTGGCGTAATCCGGTAGTGAAGTTGCATATGCTTGTCAGTTGAAGTTTATAGGAGTATGTTTTCAGATCCAGAAGCACATGTTTGTACTTCAATAGGTAGTTTTGATCGACTTTTGTTGACAACAGTACTAGAATATCACATAACAAAAAAAAAAGTAGTGGCATGAGTAGAATTTAAAAATAAAAAAAGGGGCATTCCGAGAATCGAACTCGGGACCTCTCGCACCCAAAGCGAGAATCATACCACTAGACCAAATGCCCTGTTGCTATCTATCCTCATATATTTATTTTATATGTGATTTTTAGACATGAACTATAGCTGCCATTTTACACTGTTGAGTTGTAAATATTTGGCTATTGTGATAACTGTGATGCTTTATATGGGTGTGAAAAGGCCATCTTAAGATGTGTTTATTTATCTACATACATGTATAGTAGTTTACATGGTCATCAGGAATCATACAATCTTTTCCATTTAATTTGTTTTGCAGGTTTGGTGACAGAAGCACCTTCACTTGTCGTTTTATAATTGCTTATACTTGTAGTTCGGCTGCATGTTTCCACAAACTTGGTGCCTAAGAATCTTGGAAAAGAATTGCTAGGTTACATTTGCTTATTCAGGTAAATGTAGCTACATATATTTGCTATGGAGTTGCATCTTCTCGTGATCAATGATTCAATGCACATTTGGAAAGGCACACAGTTGAATGTAGAACATATTCTTTTCAGATATAGAAGCACATGTTAGTTGCATTATTATAATATAACTTTAGTAGGTAGATTTGTAGATCTATTTCCAAAGTCTTGAGTTGACTTTAGGTCATTTAATATAAAATTTAACAGAACAGTTGCACTTTAAAAAATAATTAAAATGCTAAAATACTATTTAGAAAAAGGGGGCATTCCGAGAATCGAACTCGGGACCTCTCGCACCCAAAGCGAGAATCATACCACTAGACCAAATGCCCATTTGCTTTATATAGCTTGTTTATATTTTTAATCACCAATGCTTGATATATGAGCTTACAGACATGACATTCCCTAAAGTATGAGGTGCTTCTACTTCAGTTTGACTTTTATTCTATATACTCAAGAGTAGAATCACTGATAAGTTTGCTTATCTGAAATTTTCAAAGCTCATATGGAAGCATGTCTATTTCTAATAGTGAAAAATTTTATCTTATTTGCAGATGTTTAAAAAATTTTGCAAGCTATGCTTCTACTTTAAGTGTGTTTAAATCGACAAAGTTGATTCATTAATGTATATGATCTGCATGCTCAAACAATATACATCATACTTCACTAGAGACAGACCTTAAAAGCTATAGATTCCTGACAGCATAGTTTAATTATATGAATAGTAGGAAGACCATGATAAACCTCATTGCAAGCTGGTGAATCAATGGGACATTGGGAAGAGTCTTAATATACCAAATTTTCTTATCAGATGTCACTACTCATGATTAAGGTGATACCTTTTATGAATAAGCTTCTTGACCAATCTCAGTATGGACTTTGTTTCCAGTGGGATATCAAAACTATTCTTAATAATTTCTACGAATCCATGATGAAATGATTACCGGACCTTTATGTTTTTTCGGCGCCCTGACTAAATAACCAGAAAAAGTCTTTTTTCACTTACCCAGTTACCCACAAACCACCATGACACACATGCCTACAATTACCCTTAATAATGTTGATTATCTAGAGAAAATAATTAACTACCTGAGTCGGATTCAAGACCCAAACCCTCTTTTGAGTGTGCAAATGTCAGCTTATCTCCTCTAACCTAAGCTAAATGTCTTTAAAGGCTTTAGTGAACAGCCTTGGACTATCAGGACCTTTGTAGCATCTAACAGTAATAAACCCAACCACACTTTGAGGAAATGAGGAAATGTTGGAGGTAAATCAACTTAGTATCAATAACACTAACAAGGAATTGACGAAATGTTGTTTTGTGTTTGTAAACTTAAAATCCAAAAATCATGCAACAAGCATCTTACTATCTTCAGGTTTTGCTCTGTTCTGCAGGTTAGGTAACTGTTGTAGCTTCACATGTTGGTTCATGTTTTCTTAAGAATCTTGGCAAAAAAAAATGAAGTTAAAATTGCCTAATCAGGTAGGAAGTTATATATGATTGTCCTGAGTTGAGTTTATTGAGAGAGTCTTTTCAGATCCAGAAGCACATGTTGTAGCATATGAGATCATAATCATCATATGATAGGTAGTTTTGTTTTGTTTTAAAGTCAGAGTTGACTTTAGATGATATCTGTACTAGAATATTAAAGTAAAAAAAGTAGTGGCATTTAAGTATACATACAAGTTAAGTAGAATGTTTTAAAAAAGGGGCATTCCGAGAATCGAACTCGGGACCTCTCGCACCCAAAGCGAGAATCATACCACTAGACCAAATGCCCACTTGCGTTATGTATGTGTTTTTATTTGTAGTCACAATGCTTGAAATACGAGTTTACCTCCCATTAAGTTGAGTGAATGTGGTCGTTATACCTTTAATTTAGACTTTTATGCTATATCGTATGTACTCACTACTCAGGTATAGAATCATTGCTAAGTTTGCTTACTTTGAAATTCTCAAAAGCTCAAATGGAAGCATATCTATTTTTAATAGTGAAACATTTCATATTTTGTGCAGATGTTTATCAATTTTGCAAATCATGCTAGGGTGCTTAAATCACCAACGTTGTAGGATTAATCTATACGATCTGCATGTTTAAACGATGCTTATACATACTAAATTAGAGACAAGGGTTTAGAAACAAGTGTGAGGAGCCTTCTATAGATTTCTTCTGGCAGCGTAGTATAATTACTTAAAAGAGTAGGAAGACCATGGAAAACCTCACTACAAGTCTTGGTTATTGTGCTGAAGCTCTAGTCATTATTACGGTGAAACCTGTTATGCATAAGCTAAGCCAAAACTCTTTAAATGCTTAAGTGAACAGCATTGGGACTATCAGGGCACTCTAAGCATAAAGCAATAATAACAGTCAAAGACACTTTGAATCAACTTAGATCTCGTTAACAATTAACACAAACATGGGAATGTTGTTTCCACAATCCAGAAATCATGCACAGATGCACTTAACAAGCTTTTTAGTATCTTCCGGTTTTGATCTGTTCTACATGTTTGGTGATGGTTTTAGCTTGGCGTATTGGTTTCTGTTTGCTTACTTCACGCAGTTGCCTACTTTTCACCAGCTTGCTTGGTACCTAGAAATATTCCCTAATCTGGTAGTGAAGTTACATATTCTGTTTCATGAGTTCAATTTAGATAGATAATCTTTTAAGATCCAAAAGCACATGTTTGTGGCATATGAAATTACTTTAATAGGTTGTTTTGTTTCCAAGAGTAATGAGTTGACTTTGGTTAATATCAGTACCAGAATATCAAATTACAAAAGAGGAGTGTTAGTGTGGTACTTTAAAGTAGAGCATACTTAAAAAAAAATGGGGCATTCCGAGAATCGAACTCGGACCTCTCGCACCCAAAGCGAGAATCATACCACTAGACCAAATGCCCACTTGCTTTATATGCATGTCTTATTTGTAATTACAATGCTTGAAATATAAGTTTACTGGCATTACTTTCTCCAAAGAATGCAAGTGGAGTGAATTTGTGATTTGTTTTTTAGACTTGTATGTTATATACTCAGGTGTAGAATCACTGCTAAGTTTGCTTATTCAAAATTATAAAAGCTCATATGGATCTATTTCTAAATAGTATGCTATTTTATATTCTGCACACATGTTTGATTAATCTGTAAATTAAGCTAATGTGCTTACTTGGTTTTAAACGTGCGCATAATGTGTGATGCGCCAATTGCACTGATGAGAGCGCATCACAACAGCTGATGTGATGCATTTACATGATCTGAGAATATTGTGCCGTTTTTGCACAACATTGTCTGTTATGTGTTTTTTTTTAGATTTTATGAAATGGCTTAGGTTTTTCAACAACTAATATCTTAGTATGCTTGATTTGGACCATTATGGTTTCCTAAACACTTATTTGTGGTTCTAGAAACATTTTAGTATGCTTGATTTGAATCAAAAAGCACAACTTCTATCATTTTTATTACGTCAGTTTTTTTAGTTTAAGCAAGTTTTTATAACTTGTTATGTATCACTATTTTTTAGTATTTTTTTATAACGAGCGCATTGCATACGATGCGCTTGCATCGCGCATCAGATTTTGGACCAAACGCATTTGAGCGCATCACGCAATTTAAAACCAAGTGTGCTTAAGCCACCGTGTCTCAAGTGCCCGTTATCACCCTCAATGATGTTAATCTTGAAAAACTTTTTAGTCGCTAGACCTAGGTTTAAGCCCGAAACCCGCTTTTCGGGTGTACAAATGTCACCTTATCTCTACTATAGCCTAAGAGAAAACCTGTTCGATCCATAATGAACAGCCTCAGGACTAAGAGGACATGTGTAGCGTTAACAACAATAAGGGGATATTATTTTGTGTGTTAACTTATAATCCAGAAATTATGCACAAATGCGCTCAGCAACCATCTTACTGTCTTTTGGTTTTGATCTGTTCTGCAGGTTTTAGTAAATTGTTTTCGCTTGACGTGTTGGTTTATGTTTACTTATTCTGGTAATGCAGTTGCCAACTTTTCACCAGCTTTTGCCTAATCCAGTAGTGAAGTACCGAAGTTGCTTGTCGTGAGTTGAATTTGTTGAGAGGATCTTGTAAGATCGTGAAGCACATGTTTGTAGCACAGAAGATTACATAGACGATTACATATAACGGGAATGAGAAGATTTTTGTTACAAAAACGGGGCATTCCGAGAATCGAACTCGGGACCTCTCGCACCCAAAGCGAGAATCATACCACTAGACCAAATGCCCACTTGCTTTATATTGCCTGTTTATATTTGTAATCACCATGCTTGAACTATGAGTTTACTATGAAATTACATTTCCACAGAATGTAGACTGAATTTGAGGTTCTTTCGCCTTTAATTATATACCCAGGTGTAAAATTACTTATATGTTTGCCTATATGAACTTCTAATATTATGATTTTTATCATATTTTGCGCAGATGTTTGATTAATCTGCAAATTATGTTAAGTGTGCTTAAAACACTAGTCACAAGTGCCTATCATCACCCTTAATGATGTTTTATCTTGGAAAATTTTTAATCACTTGGCTTAGACTTTCGTCTCAAACCCGCTTTTTATGTGTGCAAATGTCCACTTATCTATTCTAATAGCCTAATACAAAACTCTTTCAATGCATATCATAGAACAATAACAAGGGAATGTTATTTGTGTGCATAAGTTATAATCCAGAAATCATGCACTCGACAACCATTTTACTCTCTTCCAGTTTTGATCTGTTCTGCAGGTTTCGGTAAATTGTTTTCGCTTGACGTGTTGGTTTATGTTTTTCTTATTCTAGTTGAATTTACGGAGAGTGTCTTTTTACACCCAGAAGCACATGTTTGTACTCCAATAGTTTGTTTTGTACTGACTTTTGCTGATAAAGAACTAGAATATCAAATTAAAAAAAAAATAGTAGCATGGGTAGAACTCTAAAAAGGGGCATTCCGAGAATCGAACTCGGGACCTCTCGCACCCAAAGCGAGAATCATACCACTAGACCAAATGCCCGTTTGTTTATTGAATCTGTTTAGTTAATTAATACCACATATGAAACGTAAGTACACAATGCTTTGGTACCAGTGAGTTTGATGTCCTGCTTTTTTCCATAGTTGTTTAGAATCACTTATAACAATGTGGTGCTAGTATGTGTGAAGCATGGGTGTTCACGGTCCGGTTAGGTTTCATGGTTTGTAATATCTAAAACTTGCCGGTTTGGGATAAGACTTGTTGACGGCTCCGATGGCCTCTTGGCAAAGTGGTACAAAGTGTTTATTCTCATCAAAGTTGTGCGGTGTCAAGACCCTCAAAGTGGCCAACATATGGAATTTAAGAGTAGATTTAGGAAATGTGTTCACGGTTGAAATTACAGTTTTCGGTTAACTATTCAACTTTGTGTACGTTTCTTCTTAAATTTAACTACATTATTTCTTGTGTGAAAACTTTCGTGGAAAGAAATATCATTATCATTATGGGGAATTAAACCAAGGTTCAACTCAACAAAAAGAAGCAGCTTAAAAATAAGACTAAGTATTGGGGCATTCCGAGAATCGAACTCGGGACCTCTCGCACCCGAAGCGAGAATCATACCACTAGACCAAATGCCCGCTTTGTTCTTTGTTATGACCTGTTTCATTATTTATATTTTATATGGAAGCAATGGAAACGGTAATTATGCAAGTATATTTATACTCGATTACTACTCTTGTATAAAGATAAAAAATGATATGTGATGTATAAACTATCTAAAAGAAAGTATTTCAAAGTTTTTTATTTTATTTAAATAGATATGATTAATGTAACATCCTTATTACCCCTTCTTCATTTGAAATGGATAACATACATAGCCTATACGAGTGTAGGGCCGTATGGCCTCAAATTTATAGTCGGTTTTATTAGTAACGTGGGTGGTATAGTCTCAGAATTTAATAGTCGGTTTGTTAGTAACGCGGGTGATATGCTTAGTCATATGCAATTACACCTCATTTCATGATACATGTATCGCATGAGTTGTTCACCTTTTATAAATTCCCCCTTTTTAATTTATGTTACTGGAATGAGAAAAAGGTAAAAACTATATAATTTAGTAAATTTTATTGGTGACATGGGTTCTATAAATACACGAGGAAGGAAAGGAAATGCATGAGGATCGGATCAAAGGATGGTTGTTAACAACTCTTTTGTTTTCCTTAATTTGCTACAATCCACAGACCAACAATTTTCCACATCTTTTTAAAGGACATGAAATCATAATGATTCAGTTACAAAACAATAAAGGGGTTTCTTGAGAGTTCGGAGTTCTTTTTCTTGCGTTATTTTTCCAAATAACAAGAGAAAAAGAACTCTTTCAACAAAGAGAAAAAATGAAATCGTTTACAGGAACAACCCAAAAATGCACCGTCTGCGAGAAAACTGTGTATTTGGTTGATAAATTAGTAGCTAATCAACGTGTTTATCATAAAGCATGCTTCCGATGCCATCATTGCAATAGTACCCTCAAGGTCATATATAACCTATTATTTGTTCCTATCACTATATATTATATTTTAACTAAACCACAAATATAAATTATATAATTATATAATTATATAGATAGATTGTTGTAAGATTAGGGTTAATGTGATTATATAGATATGATGTTACATGTCTAGCCCCTAGGACTATAACCAATTACATATGTGTCTAGTAGTTTTTTTAGAACTTTTTAATATTTTTTCTTACCAAACTTCGAAATTTTGCAGCTTAGCAACTTCAATTCTTTCGATGGAGTAGTTTATTGTAGGCATCACTTTGATCAACTCTTCAAGAGAACTGGCAGCTTGGATAAAAGTTTTGAAGGTATTAATATTAATATTATTGTTAATGTTATTTATTTGTTTTATTTTTTGTTACATAACACAAGATATTTATTTGATGTGTTTTAGGAACACCAAAGTTCAAGCTAGAAAGAGCATATAGTCAAGAGGTAGTTTAGTTTTCCACCATTTACATAATAACTTCACCCTTTATTGTGACCACTTGATCTTATTTTCTTTTGCGTCTTTTGTACCAGTCTCATAGTGCAAACAGACTCTCAAGTTTCTTCGAGGGTACACAAGACAAATGTGTTGGGTGTACCAAGATCGTTTATCCATCGAACGGGTAGACATATTAACTACCATTTCATTTTAGCAACTAGTTTAGTTTAAATAATTATAATATGAATTATTTTTGTTGAATAATATAGGTTAAGGTGGATGGAAATGCATACCACAGAAGTTGTTTCAAATGTTGTCATGGAGGGTGCACAATAAGCCCATCAAACTACATTGCTCATGAAGGCAGGCTCTATTGCAAGCACCACCATATCCAACTCTTCAAGAAGAAAGGAAACTACAGCCAACTCGAAGTCGAAGAAACGGTTGCTTCTCCTGCTGAATCATAAATCCAAAACTGATTTCTTTATTAATAGCTCGATTTGATTTAAGTTTCATTGCTCCAATATATTAAGTTCATGTCGTGTTAAAATACCTAGCTCGCAATTTTGTTTTTGTCCAACACTTGATTGTGTTGTATTCAGTCCAATAACATTGTTCCCAAAACCAACCCTTGTGTTGAAATGTTTGTATATCAGATAAACATGGCGCCTTCAATACAGAACACATATGCATTTGTAGGTAACATTGGCATGAGAGCGAAAGAGCGACATTAATGCAGTCATAAAACGGTGTATCTATCATCTATATCTATACTTCTATACTTACTATTATATAATGCATTCTAGATGGGCACATGATAATTTAATTTCATTTGAGATGGACATTATTGCAATTTACCTCAAAGCTTAAGGGACACATTAACACATTATTTAATAATCTTCTAATTAGATTAATACATTATTTAATAAACTTCTAACTAAATCCACTAGGATGCACTTTATAAATACAAACAAAAAAGAAAAACAAACAAAGAAATTCTAGGATAAAATACATATATAATTAGAACAATACAAAATTAAAGAAAATTATAAAACCGAATAATTGATAGTACTATGTTATTAGAACACACTTAAAGTTATCTATTTCTAAATTGCATATCTTTGATGCTACACTTATCGAAAACTATTATATTCTTTAAATTAAAATAACAATACAATGATATGTGATAATGATAAGTTATTTAACTGTTTACAAATGTATTATATTCTTTAAACTAGAATAACAATATTTAATTATGCTTAATAATAGTAAGTTACTTAACTGTTTATCACATGTTTTAAAATATGAAAACCTTGTCAATTAAAATCAACATAGAATATACTTCTTTTTAGATTGACGGTCCCTTAAACCATTGCATTACTTATTAGGAACATTATATACAAATTACCCTTGCACCGATAATAATTTCAAGGTATGTGCAGATATGGACTTGTTGCAGTTATTATTAGATATTCATGTTGGTTCAAGTTTTCTATTTGTGTTTCCATATACATGTAATTGTTAAGACTAAATGGACGTTAAAGTGATTTGTTAAGAAACTTATATTTCAACTTCTTTAATGGCATAAAGTAAAAAATTGCCAGAAAAGTGTTTATTACAATAAGTGAGCCTAAAGATAAACTGCTTTTTTTTTTCTCAAACCAATCAAGGTTTAAACCAGATTCATGGTCTTTTAAACTGCATCGTCGACGAGTTCTTCGTCGGATATGTATGAAGATAATCCATCCTCCACCTCTTCATCATGTATTCTTTTTTTCAAGTAATATTTCATCTTCGTATCGACAATACCCTGCCACTGAGAGAAAAAGTAGATTCTCAAACTCCTGTAGAAGCTTGGACAATTAGTAAATCAAGGTCATAATGGATAGAATCGGATATTCTTTTTCCTTTTCTTTCCACAAGCCAACAAGTTCATCTGTTGGTTTGACGTTTTGTTTGTCTCATCCCAAACAAATTTCAACATGGTCATAATCGTCCCTAGTATCGAGCTCCCACAAGCACTTGAACTCAATTCAAAAGACACGTTTATGTGTGTAGTCGGCCCATGTTTAATTAAATAAAATTCAAACATCTTATACATACTTTTGTTGAATTTTTCTTTAGTTTTGCCTTTAAAAGGTATTTCAGACTCATGCGTATTCAATTTGTCAAATATTTCGTCTGTACATGCGTCAACCTCCGCAACATTTAAAAAGGGTTTAAAGCGGCGACACGAGTAAAAACGGATGGTAGTTCCAAAAAATATGTTTTCAATTTTTTTTCTTTCATTGGTTTTCATCCCTTTAAACATTGGATTTCTGTTTTATAAATTTTATAGTTTAAGGTTATTAAAAACAATTCCAGAAGACTTATACTATTTGTGGGATAGTGAACTCGGATATTTTTGTGGTCGTTTTAAAAACGGCAAGAAAATTGGTGAGACTTAATATATTATTCCAAGTCGTATATGGAAACTCTTGGATTTCATATTGCTCACAAAGACTATCTTGAAAAAAGTCATAACTTGAGATAAAACACTATCAAACACAATATCAAACACATGACAAGTTGAATCCAACCCAATTTGAACCTATATATTTGTGAGCAACATAAAACAAAGTTTTCTATAATCTTGATATATTTCTTTTCCACTTTTAAAAAACATCGTGTGAGGACATTCTAAAAGCTTTTATACAAACGTTAACGAATGAATTTTCGAGCCCGGATTACCAATTAAATTAATAATATGCGCAACACGAGTATAGAAAAATATGGCTCCACAAATCGGATTATATTTTAATTTAAAATTTTCAATCGTTGCCGGTGAAGGGATATGGCTCAAAACTACACCGGAAGTAATATGGGCCCATACCCAAAAGACAAGCCCAACTGCGCGAGCTTACGAAGTTGGTGGCCCCGAGCTAGCGGATAAGTACCTAGCGGATCTGTCTCGGTGGTAATCACCTGCCAAGCGGACTCACTACAAAGATAATAATCCAACTCCAACAGCATCCGCCAGTAGTTCCCAGCCTAACCGGCATGGAACCCGTTGCAACACCTGATATGAGCGTACAAGCCAGTACGAACCAATCTTGGCATCAGACGTGTGGCATAGAGCATGCTGCACAATCCACCAATCAGGAAGCCACAAGTGCTCACATAGCCGCCACAGGGGACAAATAGTACGTTTCCTACACGCGTCAACCAATCAGAGTTCACGGGACCACCCCAGCAAGGGTCTCCACTAACATGTACCAGCAGAGGGGACAGCGATACACTCAGTAGCCAATCATGCTTCATTAGACCTGCAACCAGCGGTCGGATGCCACGTAGGACTAACGGTACGTTCCCTCTCCATGATTTATATAATATTACATATTATATTATATTGGGCTAATCTTGGGCCGATGTGGAGGTAAGCCCTTAACTGGGCTTCGGCCCATTGGGTAAGTTAAGGGTGAATGTTGAGGCCCGTGTGGAACCTATTTAAGGATCAGTTCATCTTCTTCGATAGGCCATTCAGAAATCCCTGAAGAACACACATAAGGCCGGCTATGTTTTTGTGTCTACTAAGTAGAATCTCTCGAGATTCGAGGCGGTCGCCCCACATCGGATTATTGTGTGTTATTTCAGGATCATCATCTCCAAAGTCATTCGTCTAGCGAATGATCAAGCTTGTAGTGGCAAGGTTTAACCCCATCACTCAAAGGTTAGACTATTGTTTCTTCAGCCGACATTATCAAATGATACTGAAAATTATTTATTTTGTAAATTATCTTTTATTATTGTATTATTTATAATTATAAATAAATTATTTGCCGTATGTGGAGACATAAAACTTTCAAACGCAACTGTGCGTCTCATCATTTACCACAAATTGGTTTCTATCCAATAGGTGGTGACACAAATATACGATTTTAATTAACCATGTAGAGTTGACCAAACATCACTAGTTAACTTTACAAGATTGTTTATATTTCAAAAAATGCAAGTATATCTTTTTTTGCTTTACTCCACAATTTTAAACAATGACGTCTAAGTTTGTTACGACTTACGTGAATATAACGAGGTTGAAGCGTATCTCAAATCATCGATGTCAACCGAGGGTTTTTCGAAGTTGTTGAACGACAACGCTTATTGAATCGCCAACTTTGCCATTCTATTCCGAACCGCATCGGGGTCATAACAAAATATATTACCATCACTACTCAATTCGGGTTGTTTGCCTTCCGGAATTTCTTTTAACGCCTTGCAAAATTCTTTTCAATATCTTTATTCAAAGTAGAGTTTGAATCATTTTTCAATCAGTACCACAAAATTTGCATCGAGCCTTGGTAGAACCGTAACTCATCTCCATCAAATCCCAATTGTACCAAACATCCTTGCTTCGATTATTCGTAAAAACCCCAACAACGAACGGGATTCACGAGAACTGGAACCAATGGATGATATTGATTTGCTTGTCATGTGTAGTGTAGAAGAAATCAAGAAAGTGTAGAAGCTCGAAGTATAAAACGTGTGTAAACTGAGAGTATCCTTTTTTAATTCGTTTAAGCATTTTTGTGTAGGGAAATCAAACAATACATCACACAACTATTTATACTTGTTTTGGTGGGTAAAAACCGGTCCCAACAGCTGTATAACGGTCATATAATGGCTATATTAGCCGTTCCAAATGATCAAAATCGATACAAACCAACTTTAATGGTCCGCCTCGGTAGCGCCCAACTAGGGGTGTGCACGGTCCGATTCGGTTTGGTTTTTTGGTAAAACCATATCTATAACCGAATTGCTCGATTTTTTGTTTTTGAAAACTGTCCGGTTTCGGATTTTCGATTTCTATCTTTTCGGTTTTAATAACGGTTCGGTTTTTTGAAACATAATTTCATAAAATTTCAAAATAGAACTTATAATCCAAGATTTTTTTTTGAACGATTATAATCCAAGATTTAAGAATCTTTCTTAGATGTTTATATATATGTTAATATATTTTACCTTTTAATTTAATATTGTTCACCTAAACCAACATTTTAAACAATTTTCATGTTTTTTTTCAAAGTTTTCATTAAGACATTTCTTTGTTATACTTTGAAAATTAATTATTTTCAAAAATAAAGCTAATAATTCTTAAATTAATGTATAAAGATATATGTAAAATTGATTTTTTGGGTTGTTCGATTCGGTTTGTTTTTTTTTCGGCTTTTATAAAATGAAAAACTGAAACCGAACTACTAACTTTGGTCGAGTATTTTTTTAGTTTAGTTATTTTCGGTTTGGTTAAATCGGTTTTCTGATAACCCCTACCCAAAACCAAGTATTTTGTGCATATCTAGATAGCCATACGTAAAATTTTTAACTTCGTCCTTGTGTGGCGGGTAAGGCCTGGATGTTTGATTCCTTCGACGACACCACACAACCATCATTGTGTCGACACCTGCCACCATGATTTGTTCTGAAGGACGATCGTGATATATACAGAGAAACCCTGTTACTCTGGGATCAAAGAACAAGCGACAATTTTGTATCCACAGTGGTTTGTTGTATGAATTATAAAACAAAAATTTTGAAAATATTTCCATAACCCAACCAATAAAAGAAGTAATAAAGATCTATATTTTCAAAATCCCAACACAAAAGTTATTCACCACCTCCTTTGAATTTGAACCAAGACAAATCATAGAACAGCCACATCAGTTGGAACACAAAACCAGCAAACATCTGTTTAAAAGTTATTCAAGTCTGCTGAACAGGGGTAGTGACGATGGGTGAACGAGCGCGGAGAAATGAGGAGCAGGACACAAAATTTGTTGATTTTGTCAGGTAAACTGGTAAACATATGGAGATATAATGATTGAAATACAGGAAATCAAGGACAATGACAACGGTTTGCTAATCCTGCAAGGATATTGAAAAAGTAGCAGTGGCGGTAAACCTTTATGAATTGGTCGTTTTCTCAAGTAGCAAGAACATGGCCACGGGATGGGGACAGGTGCAGAAGGTTTTTGGTTCGTTGATTTGCGACAAAATGGAGTGGCAGAAAAAAACATGGTCCGCCATAAAAAAAAAACATTAGCAATTCTATGTTTCCCAAAAACAATATATTCTTTACCTACATGTTCGATAAAAAAACAAACATTATATGTTGACAAGCAACAACAACAGCAAGCAATAACTTATTATATCTTACTCTACTTGTTCAATAAAAAAACCAACCGACCAAATCTTGATTTACCAGTTAAGGTTTACTGGATAGACAAACTATAACTCCCAACGATATTTACACCTGCAAAGCTCTTGTCTGTCACGCACGAATCATCTGCAACAGGTTCAATCGTCACGCATTAGCAGTTATCTCAAACGGGTCAAATCAATTTTCTTATAAGAAATGATATTATTAATGTTGTTTTACCAGCCTCTGAGAGGTCCTCCCTTTGAGTGTCTTCATTGCAGCCTC